>WNWK01010807.1:5000-22500 GCA_009830355.1 Cherax destructor | reverse complement strand
CAGTGTTGACAAGAATAAATTGTGTGTGCATTGGAAAGCTAACACCAAGGCATGGGTCACTACGGAGATTTTCAAGGAATGGATGACTGGAGTGTTTGGCCCTAGTGTGAAAAAATACCTCCTGGAAAATAAATTGCCACTCAAGTGCCTCCTGCTACTGGACAATGCTCCTGCTCATCCTCACAACTTGCAAGAGTTGTTGCCTGACAACATAAATTTCATCAAAGTGAAGTTCTTGCCTCCTAACACCACTCCTCTCCTCCAGCCCATGGACCAGCAGGTCATTTCCAACTTCAAGAAACTGTACACCAAAGCACTGTTTCAGAGGTGCTTTAATATGACCAATGACTCTGAATTGACCCTAAGAGAGTTCTGGAAAGAACACCTCAATATCGTGCATTGCATAGGCCTTATAGGTAAGGCTTGGGAGGAAGTGACTTCCAGGACTCTGAACTCTGCTTGGAGACCACTGTGGCCGGATTGTGTCCAAGAGAGGAATTTTGAAGGATTTGAGGCTGACCCTGACCCTGACGACCCTGTGCCTGTTGTGGAACATGTTGTGGAAGATATTGTGGAATTGGGGAACAGCCTGGGGTTGGAGGTGAGTGGTGAGGATGTGGAAGAGTTGGTGGAGGAGCACAGGGTAGAGCTAACAACTGAAGAGCTGCAAGAGCTTCATCTGGAACAGCAACAGACCACAGCTGAGGTTATTGCTTCAAAGGAAGAGAGAGAGAGAGATAAGGAGGTGCCTTCTTCAGTGCTTAAGGAGATGTGTACAAAGTGGAATGAGTTGCAGACATTTGTTGAAAGATACCACCCTGAGCAAGCTGAAATGAGCCTTCTGTGCAACCACTTCAGTGACAGAGCCATGTTGTACTTCAGAAAAGTGTTGAAGAGTCGCCAGAAACAGAGGACTGTGGACAGCTACTTCACCAGGCAGGGGTCTAGTGACTCTCAAGCTGGTCCTAGTGGCATTAAAAGACCAAGAAGGGAAGTAACCCCAGAGAGGGACTTGTCACCTGAAGTCCTTTTGGAGGGATTCCCTTCCAACCACTAACACCTGCTCCAATCATCATGTACATATCTTCCAGATGCCTGCAAGTCTCTTCAATAAAGGTAAGTAAATGTTATTTTTTTTTATTTTGAGTGATTATTTTTTTGTGGAACGAATTAATTGTATTTACATTATTTCTTATGGGAAATAAGGTTTCAGATAACGAAAGATTCAGATTAAGTAATAGCTCCTGGAACGGATTAATTTTGTTAACCGAGGGTCCACTGTATATATATATATATATATATATATATATATATATATATATATATATATATCACACACACACACACGCGTGCACACACATGTGCAAACACGTGCGCACACACGCACGTGCACACGCGCGCAACACACACGTGCACACACGTGCACACATGCACACACATGTGCACACATGCACACACGCGCACCCCCCCCCCGATGGCATAAAAGAAAATTTTAGAAAGGGCTTAATTTTAGATGAGTTCTTGCTAATTGACCAGTTTTACCTAATCGGCACGACATATATACGTGTGTGTGTGTATAATATATATATATATATATATATATATATATATATACAGTGGTACCTCGAGTTACGATGGTCCCCAAAATCGTCCTTTTATGTAAGTTTATTTTTAAATGCTTTTGTAGGTATATTTTTGGGGGTGTAAAGGACTAGTCTATTTTACATTATTCCTTATGGGGATAATTCGTTTGGTAATGGCACTTGAACAGCATTCTCGAACGAAAAATATCAGTAACTCGAGTACCACTGTATATATATATACAGTGGTACCTCGACTCTACGATATTTTTTCATTCCAGAATGCTGTTCAAGTGCCATTACCAAACGAATTTATCTCCTTAAGAAATAATGTAAAATAGACTAGTCTGTTTAGACCCCTAAAAGTACACTTACAAAAGCATTTAAAAAAATAAACTTACATAAAAGGGTGTTTGGGGACCATCGTAAGTAGAGGTACCCCTGTATATATATATATATATATACACACACACACACGCACACACACACACACATACGCGCGCACACGTGCACACACGCGCGCACACACACACACGTGCACACACACGCGCGCACACATTCGCACACACGCACACACATGCGCACACATGCACGCACACGGGCGCACACACACACATGCACACACACACACCCCGATGGCATGGTGGCTAGCGCTCTTGCTTCACGCACGGAGGGCCCGGGTTCAATTCCCGGCGGGTCCAAAACATTTTGAAGTGTTTCGTTACACACACACACATACATACAACAGGCCTAGTGTCTAATCGACATGTGCCTAGGACAAAATGGTAACTAACACATGCACACACACGCATGCGCACACACACACACGTGCACACGTGCACACACACACACGCGCACACACACACACGCAGTGTATTTTCGTAAGTGCTGTTGCAAGTGTATTTTTGGGGTTCTGAAATAGACAAACCTACGTGACATTATTTCTTATGGAAGTAAATTCATTCGGTAATGGCACTTGAGCAGCATTCTGGAACGAATTTTCGGCGAAAACCGAGGGACCACTGTATACACACACACACACACACACAGTGGGCCCCCAGTTTTCGTGATTTATTCGTTCCAGATTGCTGTTGAAGTGCCATTACCAAACAAATTTATTCCCATAAGGAATAATGTAAATTAGACTAGTCCTTTTAGACCCCCAAAAATACACTTACAAAAATACACTTACATAATTGTTCGAGTTTGGAGCATGACGAACACCGGGGGTCCACTGTATATATGTTTATTCTGTGTTCTGTGCCCCGTTCCTGCAAGAGAGAGAGACCAAATTTTTTTTCCAGTCAAGCATGGTCGAGGACGACCATTGGTAGGTAGCCGAGCAAAATGTAGACAGTAAGCCTACATGGCTAGTTTCCACCAGAGGGCAGGCCTCTAGGTTGGCATACCCAGCTCAGCTCGTACCACGCCTGCCTCCCTCTCACTTGGTGCCAACTCAACCTAGATTCAACAAGGTCTACTCTCTCCCTCGCAGGCATGGCCCCTCTTGGGCCTGGGCACTTAAACACACTGCCTGTGTACCAAGTACCCAAATAAAAGTAAGGAGCCTCTCAAGCCTTATCATTGATACTCGTCTTGACATACACACACGCAAATCAATTATGATACTGGCTACAACTGTCTTCGTGAAACTTCAAGGTCACCTAGCTGCAACTGTTTTAGTGAAGCAGCATCAAGGTCTTACAACTACCTTCATACTATCTACTTTACGTTTTATAAGAGTTCAACTTGATTTCAGTCTCAATACTCTTAGCAATGATCCGCAGCTTAAATTTTAACCTAAAAATTAAATGAAAGGGAGAAGGTACTGTAAAAGTATGGAATGTGCTTACTGAACACAATACAGTGCCTCAGGTATGGTATAACAGCTGTTATACCATACGTGAGGCATGGGTGGGGTTAGAAGCCATGGCAAGTGAGTCGTTAAACTCCTGGCCAGTGTGTTAGCTACTTCACTAGCTTGCTACAATAAGATTCTTCCAACTAGTTATATTTATACACCACTGTGACCACAAATGCAAGTTTTTACAGATTAATCTACCACCAGTGTGGTTGTGATGAACTCTAGCTGAAGTCCCCTCTAAGCCATCATCATCACTCACAAAATGTTAACTTTTATTTTTAACATGTTGGCCGTCTCCCACCGAGGCAGGGTGACCCAAAAAGAAAGAAAATCCCCAAAAGAAAATATTTTCATCATCATTCAACACTTTCACCTCACTCACACATAATCACTGTCTTTGCAGAGGCGCAAAGATACGACAGTTCAGAAAATCCCTCCAAACAAACCACAGTACCGTGGTCTGTTTGCAATCGTGTTGTTACCATTTCGTGAGTAACAGCTGTAATTTTAGCAGCTAAACTGAGTTTGCAAGAAGTTGCAGGCACTGCAATAATAAAAATATTAATGATTCATTTTAAAGTTAAAATATTTAAAAAAAAAAAAAATTATACTACTAGTTAATTCTTACAAGAAAAACTCAAAGTTATGTAAAATATTTTGGGTAGACAAACTTAGAGTGATGATGCTAATACAAGAAAAACATACAGTGGACCCCCGGTGTTTGTGATGCTCCAAACTCGAACAATTGTGTAAGTGTATTTTTGTAAGTGCTTTTGTAAGTGTTGTTTTGGGGGTCTAAAAGGACTAATCTAATTTACATTTGTCCTTATGATAACAAATTCCTTCGGTAACGGCACTTGAACAACATTCTGGAACCAAAAAATCACGAAAACCGGGGGGTCCACTGTATATGGCACATATATAAAACAAATACAGTGGACCTCCAGAAATCGAACATTCTTCGTTCCAGAATGCTGTTCAAGTGCTGTTACCGAAGGAATTTATTCCCATAAGGAATAATGTAAATTAGATTAGTCCATTTCAGACCCCCAAAAATACACTTACAAAAGAATTTACAAAAATAAACTTACATAATAGGTCGAGTTGGGAGGCGTTCGATTTCCGGGGGTCCACTGTACTAGATATGTGTAAATAAAAACACAGTGGACCCTCGGTTTTTGTTGAAAATTCTTTCCAGAATGCTGTTTGAGTGCCGTTACCGAATGAATTTATTTCCATAAGGACAAATGTAAATTAGATTAGTCATTTCAGACCCCCAAAAATACACTTACAAAAGCACTTACGAAAATACACTTACATAATTGTTCGAATTTGGAGGTGAACGAAAACCGAGGGTCCACTGTACAGCCTCTCCTCACTTACCGACGTACTCGTTTACCGACAACTCGGAGTTACGATGGGCTCTCTGACGAGTCAGTATTGTATGCCATATGAGAACTTGGGTCACAGAAACGGGCAGCGAAGTGTCTCAGCGTCAAGCATCTCAATCTCCTTCTTACAGCCACTCAGTACACTAGCTTTTAAAGTCCCAAGACTACATATTTGAACAAATTTGTACTTTATTGTGCACCCCATAGTACAAGATAGAAGTACAGCAGCACTTGGAAGAGGAAAATGGAAGACGTACAATAGAAGGTCATTGTACAGTGGACCCTCCATTTTCGTGTATCTCCATTTTCGGTGATTTCAGTTTTTGGGCACTTTTTTCATGGAAACATTACCTCCGTTTTCGTTCATGGTACGGAACCTGTCCAGTGCCCAGCGCACATACAAAGCCCGCAAGCCCGCCTCCCACGCACATTCTCAGGCAGTGTAGCATTGCTTCTGATTGAGTGAACATTATCCTGCGAGTTCATAACAAAACATTTCTTAATAATCCATTGTTTTTGGCCCTTGATTATTGTGTGTGACTGCTAAATAAGCCACCATGGGCCCAAAGAAAGCTCCTAGTGCCAGTCCTTTGGTAAAGAAAGTGAGGAACACCATAGAATTAAAGAAAGAAATCGTAGCAAAGTATCAAAGTGGAGTCGATAAAGGCTATAGCACTAGCCAGCGATAAAGTGTAGTGTTAACAGTGTAGCAAGTAAGTTAAGTGATTAAGCCATAGAAAAATGGTGACACGAAACTTAACTCCTCCAATGTTGTTTGAGGAATATAGGAGCACTGAGACCAGAGCTGCCCTCTGCCAACATCTCCTCCAAGGTAAGTGTAAATATTTCTTATTTATATAAGTGTGAATATTTCTTATGTAAAGTGTAAATATTTCTTATTTATAAATTATGTACATTGTTTGTGTGAATAGTGGTGGTGGCCTGCTGCTGCCGCCAACCACCAGCACTATATGTACGGCTTATGGTCAATGGCCCTTATAAACCCAACAACAATAACACTACCGCCAGTTCTCTCATACATAATGACATATTTTATTCATTCTAGAGTATATATCATGTTTCTATGTTATTAATATTGTTTATTATGTCATATTAGATGAATTGTGATAGATAAATAAGCCGTAGAGCTGATATTAGTGTCAAATTGAAGCATTTTGTCCTGCCTCCCAACAATAAACTTGCCTCCCTCTCTCCTCTCCATCTTCCATACACCAACAAGAGTCGCCAATAAAGGTAAGTGTGATGTTAAATGTTCATTTATACATGTTATTAGTGCTTTATATTTATTTGTCATTCTTTTCTGTATGTAAATCTATATTTAATCTAAAAAATTATTTTTTGTTAATACTCCTGGGTGTCTGAAACGGATTAATTGAATTTACATTATTTCTTATGGGGAAAATGGTTTCAGTTTTCGTTGATTTCAGTTTCAGTCGATCCCTCTGGAACGGATTAAACACGAAAATGGAGGGTGCACTGTAAAGGGGATAGTGATGGGTCTCAGTATCACACAATCTCCAAGACTACATATTTCGTCTATAAATTTGTTCTTGATTGTGCACCCCATAATACAAGATAGAAGTGCAGCAGCACTTGGAAGAGGAAAGAGAGGAAAATGGAAGAAGTACAAAAGAAGTTCACAGTAAAGGGGTTAGCTGCTTACGTATTTCATATAGGTTTGGTAGCATACATTTAAAGCACTCCAGAGCAATTGTTATTATTATTATAATTATTATTATTATAATTGTTATTATTATAAATGATTAAACTCAGTGAACAAGGTATGTCAATGAAAACAATAAAAATAATAATAATCATAATAATAAATAATAATACAGTGGACCTCCGCCTAACGAGCACCCCGGAAATCGTACAATTATGTAAGTATAATATTGTAAGTGCTTGTGGAAGTGTATTTTTGGGGGTCTGAAATAGACTAACCTACGTGACATTATTTCTTAAGGAAGTAAATTCGTTCCGTAATGGCACTTGAGCAGGCTTCTGGAATGAATTTTGCTCGTTAGGCGGGGGTCCACTGTAATAACAATCGCTCTGGAATGGTTCAAATATCAGCTACCAAAGCTGTACAAAATACATATGACATTTAAACCGCTCCAGAGCGATTATTTATGATCATTATTATTTTTATTATTATTATTATTACTATTATTCCCATTGACATACCTTGTTCTCCCACGAGTCTGTATTTTATGCCATACGAAAACTTGGTCATGGAAACAGGCAGCGCGTCGTCTCAGCGTCAAGCATCTCAGTCTTCTTCCTACAGCCACTGAATACACTAGCTTTCACTATCTCCAAGACTACATATCTGTACAAATTTGCACTTTATTGTGCATCCCATAGTACAAGATGTCAGCAAAAAGGAAGATCTTGACTTCACCTGAAGGAAGCGCCAAGAAACAAAGGAAGGCTCTCGATCTTGAGGTGAAAATGAAGATTATAAATGAGTATGAAGCTGGTAAGAAAGTACAAGTGATAGCCGATGGCTTGAAGCTGGCACATTCTACCATTTCCACTATCTTGAAGGATAAAGATAGAGTAAAAGAGGCAGTGAAAACATCGATAGGATTTCAAGCCATAATAACTAGGCGGAGGAAAGGCCTTGTTCATGAAATGTAGAAATTACTGGTGATCTGGTTAAACGATCAGATATAAAAACGAATGCCAACGAGCCTTTTATTCAAGCCAAGGTACACAGTATCTGGGTGGGCGGAGCTATATGAGAGAGGGAGAAGATGCGAGCAGTGTCTCTCAGTAACTCATGGCTTACCATGACGTATGAAGGTGTGAACTCATAGCACTATAACATATTGTATAATTATACCATTACTATCAATAAAGGTTATCTACCTATCATATTCATTCAAGAATAATATTAGGTATAACATAAATACTGCAGAAGCATAATAAAGACGCCCAAATTAATAAAAAATGACATTATATAGAGAGCTATTGAAAGGTGGAGAGTGGGGAGGGATAAAAAAAAAAAAAAAGTGACTGTGACCATTACAGGGTAACTATAGAAGATCACACGTTTCCTGGAATATCTTGGAAGTAAGTCAATGACCTATATTATGTTGTATTACCATTAATAATAAACATATTGAAAGGAATTTCCCAGCAAACATAAAACTGAACGTTTTAATTTTGGCTGGTGACACACTTGAAGTGTCAGTAAGGGGTGATTCCTCGATTAGCGACAAATTCGTTTACAGAACTCCATTGGTAAGTGAGGAGAGGTTGTTGTTGACATGGTAATTGTAAAGCTACTGTGTAATATATTAGTCCATTATTAAAAACACCAGAACATAATAATGTACTAGTGAAGACATTTACTATTACAAGAATAATATGCATATGTTACACATAAAACCTACTGGGTGTAAACAATACTTGACATGGTAACATTAAATATAATGAATACATCCAAGAGTTTGGAAACAATACTTACCCAGAGTTTACGCAGCGGGGATTTTGGGAGTCAACGCCTCCGCAGCCCTCTCCCAGACCAGGTCTTGGTGGATGACCTGATCAACCAGACTGTTGGTGAAAGCTACACATAGTCCAATGTATGAACCACAGCCTGACCCTTGTGGAACTCCACTCGTCACAGGCACCCACTCTGACACCTTGTCATGTACCATCACTCGTTTCCTTCCTGTTAGGTATTCTTTGATCCATTGCAATGACTTTCCTGTTATTTCTGCCTGCTCCTCCAGCTTTTGCCCTAATCTTTTGTGAGGAACTGTGTTGAAGACCTTCTTGCAGTCCAAGAAAATGCAATCTACTCACCCTCTTTCTCTTGCCTTACTTTTGTCATCTTGTTGTAAAACTCAAGTAGGTTTGTGACGCAGGATTTCACTTCCCTGAAACCGTGCTGGTTATCAGTTTATAAGCTCATTCCTTTCTAGGAGCTCCACCACTCTTCTCCTGATAAGCTTCTCGATGACTTTGCATTCTATGCATGTCAGTGACACCGGTTTGTAGTTTAATGCCACCTGCTTGTTTCCTTTCTTAAAGATTGGGACTACATTAGCTGTCTTTCACACTTCAGGTAGTTGCCCTGTTTCGACAGTGTTGAAGATTGTTGTTAATTGCACACATAGTGCCTCTGCTTCTTCTCTCAGGACCCAAGGAGAGATGTCCAGTCCCAACACCTTTGAGGTATCTAGCTCACTTAACAGTCTCTTCACCTCCTCCTCTGTTGTATGTAACATGTTGGTACACCCTTCCATCCTGGTTTGTCAGAGTCCTTTCTGTTTCCACTGAAAACACTTCCCTTGAATCTCGTGTAGGGCTCCTCATATACAGTGGCACCCCGAGTTTTGTACAGCTCTCAACTCGAACAATTATGTAAGAGTATTATTGTAAGTGCTTTTATAAGTGTATTTTTGGGGGTCTGAAATGGACTAATCTAATTTACATTATTCCTTATGGGAGCAAATTTGTTCGGTAATGGCACTCGAACAGCCTTCTGGAACGAATTATGGCCGAAACTCGGGGCACCACTGTACTTCTTTGCCATTTCTTGTGATCTTCCCTCCTTCCTTCCTCAGTCTGATCACCTGATCATTGACTGTTGTTTTCCTCCTGATGTGGCTGTACAACAGCTTTGGGTCAGATTTGACTTTCGGTGATATATCATTCTCGTATTGCCACTGGGCCTCCCTCCTTATCTATGCATATTCATTTCTGGCTCTTAGGCTAATCTCCTTATTTTCTTGGGTCCTTTGTCTTCTATACTTTTTCCATTCTCTAGCACACTTAGTTTTGGCCTCTCAACACATTTGTGTGAACCAAGGGCTCATTTTGGTCTTCCTATTGTTTCTGTTGCCCTTGGGTATAAACCTCTCCTCTGCCTCCTTTCATTTTATGGTCACATATTCCATCATTTCATTTACTGTTTTTCCCACCAGTTCTCTTTCCCACTATATCTCATGCAGGAAATTCCTCATCTGTAGTCCCCTTTTGTAGTTTGGCTTCTCCCACCCTACTCGTGCCGCTTCACTCTCCACTTTAAACTCAACAATGTAGTATTCAAAATTCAGGACCATGTGATCACTAGCTCCAAGGGGCCTTTCATATGTGATGTCCTCAATGTCAGAACTACTCAAGATGAATATGAGGTCCAGCCCTGCTGGTTCATCCTCTCCTCTCTCTGGTAATCTCCCTGACATGTTGATGCATGAGGTTTTCCAGTACCACCTCCATAATCTTAGCTCTCCATGTTTCAAGTCCCCCATGTGTGTGCACACGCACGCGTGTGGACAATACACTAGAACACGGACTCTGGTAGTATATGCTTTAAGTGTACAGTGGTACCTAGGTCAATGATTGCTTTACACCTCTTACATGTAGCCAATGTCAATGGGGAAACTTAAAGATGTTATTCGAGTATGAAATTTTCTTGCAAGTAATTATTCACTCCTATTAATAAAGTTCTGATTTGTTATTTATCTGTTGTAATCTATGGAACAGATGATATGAACATAAGAAAGAAGGAACACTGCAGCAGGCCCACTGACCTATGCGAGGCAGGTGCAGGTCCATGTCACTCCCCGGCTTAGACCTGACTACCTGGAGTTAACCCTCTCCAAGTAAACTCCAAGTAGTCAGGTCACTTCACACTTAAAGGAAGGAGCACAGCATAAGACCTAGTAGTACAAGCTAGTCAGGTCCAACTCACACCCACTCATGTATTTATCTAACTTATTTTTAAAACTACACAACGTCTTAGCTTCTATGACGGCACTCGGGAGTTTGTTCCACTCATCCACAACTCTATTACCAAACCAGTGCTTTCCTATATCCTTCCTGAATCTGAACTTTTCCAACTTGAAACCATTGCTGAGAGTCCTGTCTTGCCTCGATATTTTCAGCACACTATTTACATCCCCTTTATTTATTCCTGTTTTCCATTTATACACCTCAATCGTATCCCTCTAAATTCTACACCTTTCTAGAGAGTGCAGATTCAGGGCCCTCAGTATATCCTCATAGGGAAGATTTCTGATACATGGGATCAACTTT
The DNA here is from genome assembly GCA_009830355.1 of Cherax destructor. Classification (NCBI taxonomy): domain Eukaryota; kingdom Metazoa; phylum Arthropoda; class Malacostraca; order Decapoda; family Parastacidae; genus Cherax; species Cherax destructor. Next base: position 11,593 of record WNWK01010807.1, on the reverse strand, counting down.
GTCATCCTCCTCTGTACGTTTTCCAGTGCATTTATATCCATTCTGTAATACGGTGACCAGAACTGTGCAGCATAATCTAAATGAGGCCTAACCAAGGATATATAGAGTTGAAGAACAACCTGAGGACTTCTATTATTTATACTTCTTGATATGAAGCCAAGGATTCTGTTAGCTTTATTGCAAACACTTATGCACTGTTGTCTTAGTTTCAGATTACTACTAACCAGAACTCCTAATTCCTTTTCACATTCACAAGTATTAAGATCTACATTATTCAGTTTATATGTGGCATGGTTATTGTCCTGCCCAACATTTAGAACTTTGCATTTGTCTATATTAAACTGCATCTGCCACTTCTCCGACCACTGCATCAGTCTATTCAAATCATCCTGGAGTGCTCTAATGTCCTCATTAGAATGAATTAGACGGCCTATTTTGGTGCCATCAGCAAATTTGCTTATGTTGCTATTTATTCCCTCATCTATGTCGTTTATGTAAATTGTGAACAAGGGGCCCAAAACTGACCCCTGTGGGACACCACTTGTGACATGCCCCCATTCTGATTTTTCCCCATTTATGCAAACTCTCTGCTGCCTATTTGTCAACCATGCCTCTACCCAGGAAAAAATTCTCCTATTCTGTGTGCCTTAAGTTTCCTCAATAGCCTCTGATGTGGAACTCTATCGAAAGCCTTACTGAAGTCCATATACACAATACTATATTCATTACCATGATCTACCTCCTCAAACACCTTAGTGAAAAAAATTAGTAAATTCGTAAGACAGGAACGCCCCTTAGTAAAACCGTGTTGAGATTCATTAATCAATTTATGCCTTTCAAGATGGCTACGAATTGCCTCGGCAATTATTGATCCCATAAATTTACCAACTATGGAGGTAAGGATTATTGGTCTATAGTTCGAAGCAAAGGACCTGTCACCTGCCTTGTAAATAGGTATTACATTTGCCATTTTCCACTTGTCTGGTCTGGCACTATGCCAGTTTGTAGTGATATATTGAAAAGATTTGCCAAAGGTTTGCGAAGTTCCTCTTTACATTCCTTTAAAACTCTTGCAAACAGTTCATCAGGGCCTGGGGATTTGTTAGGCTTTAATTTCTCTATTTGTCTGAGGACCATGTCACTAGTTACCCCAATCAAGCACAATTTATTATCTTCCTGTTCTACATAATTTATTATTTCTGGAATTTCGCTAGTATCTCCCTGAGTAAAAGCTGAGAGGAAGTAAGTATTGAAAATTTCACACATGTCCTTATCACTGTCAGTGATCTGACCTGAGTTACTCTTAAGTAGGCCTATCTTGTCCCTAATCTTACTTCTGTATACCTGAAAGAACCCTTTTAGGTTAGTCTTCGAATCCCTTTTGACTTTAGCCTCATAATCCCTTTTTGCTCTTCTTATTTCTTTTTTTTTTTTATTTCTCTCTTTAATTGAAAATATTGATTTCTTAACTGCCCATCCCCTCTTTTGATATGCCTCTCCTTTGACCAATGAGATGTTTTAATCTATTGTTCATCCATTTAGGATCATTTTTGTTAGATCTAATTTCCCTACTTGGAACAAAAATTGTCTGGACAGCTAGAACTACACTCTGGAAAACATCATATTGGCAGCCAAAACCACCTACCTGACCCATAGTCAGGTCATCCCAATTTAGCCCACCTAGGTAATTTCTCAGCCCCATAAAGTCAGCCAAGTGAAAGTCTGGAACAGAGACTTGATTGCAGTTATCTGGGTAATTCCATGATATATTGAAACTAAATGATTTGTGATTGCTTTCCCCAAGCTCATCCTTAACCTCAAGATTATTAATTAGTGATTCTTTGTTGGTAAGAACCAAGTCAAGCAGGTTGCTACCTCTAGTTGGTTCTGTCACAAACTGTTTTAACCCTTTGAGGGTCCAAGCCGTAGATCTACGCATTGCCCACAGGATCCAAACCGTAGATCTACGCCATGAGCTCAGCTCACTCAGATAAGCTGTGATCAGTAAATTTTGGCCTAGATATGAGAGAATGCATCTATGTGGTAAGTGTGCACCATATAAAGTAAATCCTGAAGCACGCAGTGCATAATGAGAAAAAAAAACTGCGACTGTTTTTTAATTTAAACAGCAACTTTGTGCTGTATTTTCATGTGGTTTTTATGGTTGTATTCACGGTTTCTTGGTCTCATTTGATAGAATGGAAGATATATTACAGAAATAGAGATGATTTTGATTGGTTTTAGTACTGAAAATAGCTTCTAATTGAGCTCAAAGTAGCGGAAATGTTTGATTTTTGTTGATTTTCAAGAGTAAACAAATCACATCACGCGACCAATACACATCAACTGGTGGGTCTAATATATGTTTACAAATGCACTGATAGTGTTTATACAATTATTACAATATTGCATAAGAGTAATTCATCTATTTTTTGGTGTGAATAAAAATTCTTTATGCAAATAAAAAATCAAAATGGAATTCAAATGTAAAGCCTGGAAACATAACTAATAAACAGAGGAAATGTTATTTTAGTGCCAGGAATGCCTGCATTGTTTATTCTGGACGCTGTTTTGAAATTGGATATTTTGAACTTTGTGTGAAATTGGCGAAATTACCAATTTCTGATCACCTTATTGGCTACTTGAAAAAGTTGATTGGGCAGTTTCTTGTGCTCAATCAATAAAATAGATATAATACTGGAATAATGTAATTGACCTAAAATAGGGGTCAAAGTGGGCAAAATCGCCAAAATGTAAATATCACTGACACAGTCAAATTTGCGATAGTGCAATTTCGTGAGTTTTCCACCAAATTTCGTACTTTTTGTTTTATTACCTTTAGAAAAAGATTCTCTACCATTTCATAAGAAAAAATATTTTTTTTTTTTTGAAAATTCTTGGACCCTGTGGACAATGCGTAGATCGACGGCTTGGACCCTGAAAGGGTTAAAAAACAATCCTGAACCGTACCAAGAAAGTCACTAGACTCAAGATTTCCTGTCACATTCTTCCAATCAATTTGTCTAAAGTTAAAATCTCCCATTAAGACAACATTTTCATATCTAGACGCCTTATGAATTTCGTCCCATAGCAGCTTACTGCACTCCCTATCAAGGCTTGGGGGCCTGTAAATCACACCCAAAATTAATTTTTCACATCTGTGTCCGATGTTTATAATCTTGTATCTTGCCTAACACAACAATTTAAATTATCTCTGACGTACATTGCCACTCCACCACCCTTCCTGTTGACCCTATCAGTGTGGAATAGTTTATAACCCTGTATGTTGCATTCAGAAGACATTTCCCTATCTTTCAAGTTGAACCAGGTCTCTGTTATAGCAATACTATCTATATTACCTGCACTTGCAAGTAATCTTAGCTCATCTATCTTATTTCTTAGACTCCTACTATTTGTATAATAAACCTTTAGGGAGCTAGTCGCTCGTTGCCCTCTACTAACTCTCTCTGTTTGTTGAACAATTGCTTTGCCTTTACTAGCAACTTTATTTTGAATACTGTCTTTTAAACATATCCCTGAGGTATCCTGGTAATATCTGCTGTTTTCAACCCTAATACTGCAGCCTGATTGTTTCCTAAGAACACCCATAACTCTATAATCTATAAGTTTAAAGTCCTAGACAAGTCACTGATGACCCCTTCAATCGAACTGGCTAATGCAACCACTCCAGCCCCATAGAGATGAACCCCATCACTTGCATACATATCACGTTTGCCATAGAATTTGTCCCAGTTATCAATGAATGGGATTGCAAGTTCCTTGCAGTACCTGTCTAGCCAGCAATTTATACCAATTGCCCTAGACATCCATTCATTGGCCACTCCCCTTCTAGGCAAGATGATACATATGATTGGGATCCCTCCCTTAGACCTGACTACTTCTATGGCTGACCTGTACTTATCCAGCAGCTCCTGTCTCCTGCCCTTCCCGACGTCATTTCCACCAGCACTAAGACAGATAATGGGCTTGTTCCCATTACCTGACATAATATTATCCAACCTGCTGACAATGTTACCAACACCAGATCCTGGGAGGCACACCCTCTGTCTGACCTTCCTATCTCTGTTAAAAAAAAAAACAGTCCATATATCTTACCTGAGAGTCTCCCACAATCAGAATATTCTTACCTTGATTAGCAGGGGAGTCAGTGGTACCTTTAACCTCACTAACCACTGAAGTACACTGATCCTGGAGAACGGAGAATCGATTTCCTACCTTCACATCTTCTCTATTAACCTTCCTTATCTTCCTTCTTCCTGAATTGTGAACCACTTGCCACTTAAAGTGGCTGACATTCTCCACCTCACTGCTGGTAAGCTTTTCCTCCTTACCAGCTCCCACCATTTCACACTCACTTCCAAACCCATCTAAGCGAAGCTTCAGCCTCCTATTTTCCTCCTGAAGAAGTAGAACCTCCTTCTTCAACAATTTAATTTGAGATTCTAAAACACTACTGCAAGCCATGGTGCTCAGTAACACCCCACGCTAATTCCCAGACAGCTTAAGACAGATGACCACACGTGCCCACTGACAGCAGCATACTGACCACTGACAGCACAATTTTTCTAGAGATACTGCTGACTTAATTATGCCAGATTTGACTGTAATGTCACTAAATTTGAGCAACAACGGTTGTGCTCTACCTGGAGTTTGTCAAACCCATGTGCACCTGATATCTTATGTCCTAATGTTGCACTGAATTTTATATTTGATAATGTTAACTTTCATTTCAATGCAGTCTTCACCTTGTGAATCATGGGAATGTGTCAACATTTTTAACTGCATACAACATAGTGTATAAGCTTCTATTATTCTGCTTCATCGAGGAATCACAATGTTGAGTAGGAAGAACTCTTATTAGGGATGTGTACTAATTTTTAAGCCTGGCAATTAGTTCTCCCTGACTTACTTGGGTAACCTTAAATTTTAGAACCCTTCAGCGTAATCAGGGGCACCTCTCTGGTAGGAGTCTAGGCAGAAAGGTTATGCACTATCGTGCTGCTCTGTGTTTTAAGATAACAACAGGTTCCTGTTACTGTTATCATTGGCAGTGCTTGGGTAATCGCCACATGTCTTCTCTAAAACCGGATTTACTTCTTGAGTTATGCAATTCTCCTGTGTTTCATATAAAATAACTGACTTGGTCTTCAAAATTTGTTCAAGTTCTTTTATATAGAAAGAACTTGAAATGTTTTAGCTGGATGATAAAGACAGGGAAAGGACAATCACAAATGTAAAAAAAAAAAATCTGATACAAATATTTTTTTTTAAATAAGCAACATGGAGAATAAGCTCATTCACTTACACTCCTGGTGGGGCCAGGAGCTGAGATTTAATCCTCCCCCCCACCTCACACACACAAACACTCACTCACATACCTGAATGCATGTAGTTTTAATTTCCAGACACTGCATGTCATATGGGCAAGTCTCCTGATACCTGCTGGCCATTACCCTAACTGTAAATAGTTACCTAGGTATTAACTGACTGTTGTGGGTCGCATCCTGGGAAAAAAAGTTTGTATCCAAATACAGTGGACCCCCGAGTAACGAACAAAATTCATTCCAGAAGCTTGCTCAAGTGCCATTACCGAACGAATTTACTCCCTTAAGAAATAATGTCAAGCAGGTTTGTCCATTTCAGACCCCCAAAAATACACTTACAAAAGCACTTACAATATTATACTTACATAATTGTACGATTTCCGGGGTGTTCGTAACTCGGGGGTCCACTGTAATAATAGTGAAGCTGGGACACCCTGAGCAGTGTTGTGCATCTGTAACTACAAATATATAATGTAATACAGCCTCTCCTCACTTAGTGATGTACTCGTTTACCGATGCCTCGGACTTACGACTGGCTCTCTGACCAGTATTCATACCTAAATAATGCATATTAGAGCTGATTTCCTCTATTTTGTTTATTCCAATATACAGTACACTACTGTATAAGCATTTAAAAATATACCAGAAATGTTATAAATGGTGCAAAGGTGACATTAAAACAGTATCAAAGATGACTGACACAAACTCACTACCATAATAGTACAGTGGACCCCCGAGTTTCGTAAAAACTTCCCTCCTGAAGTCTGCTCAAGCGCCATTACCGAACGAATTTACTCCCTTAAGGAAAAATGTCACGTAGGTTAGTCTATTTCAGACCCCCAAAAATACACTTCCACAAGCACTTACAATATTATACTTACATAATTGTACAATTTCCGGGGTTTACGAAACTCGGGGGTCCACGGTATGCACCTCACTTAGCAATGAAGTCATTTAACGATGTGGTCTCAGGAACGGAACTCCATCGTTAAGTGAGGAGAGGCTGTAATAAATTAACATGACTAAAAAAAATGAAATTTTGTATCATAATCAGCAGGAAAAATGAAAAGGACAGAACATACATGACCTGAGGAGCAAATGGTGCCACAAGTATGTCAGAGAACTGTTTCCCCACTAACTGTGGTTGAATAGTTATTGGATACCCGAAGACCGAAGTAATCATACACGCATACATACATACATACATACATTACCCTCATACTATAAATACATAAACTGAAATTTAGT
>WNWK01010806.1:0-68191 GCA_009830355.1 Cherax destructor | reverse complement strand
TTGGGGGAATGGGTTGTCAAAGTAACAGGAGTAGTATCAATGGTTGTAAGAAGAGAAAGATCGCGAGCTTGCCAGCATTCTGGACCGTGATGATGGGTGCCGCTTTTGGGAGAGCGTGAAATGAGATGTTTACCAACATGGCGTAGCAGAGCTTTACCAATACTATGTCTGAAAGATAGGTATTAGGAGATAGGTAAGAGAAAAAACTTTGTCCTTTGGGAGAGTTTGAAACAGAGAGTTTAACGGGAGGCGGACGAGCTTGTCGTTTCTGAGATGAACAGAAGAAAGTTTCAATCCATGTGTGGGTCTTGGTCTTGGGTGTGGGACCGGGGGTGGTCCGGGTGAGACGGGCGAGCGATTCGGCCCGCACCGTCGAGGGACCCGGAATCAAGGCCGGAGAAGAGCAAGGTCAGATGTATCGAAGGGCAAGTCGGGCCCTGGGACCTGAAGCAGGTGACGAACGGTACCTGCTTCAGGACAGGGATTGGGGTTTTCCGAAGAGATCCGTTATCAAGGTAGGGTCAGAACTAGGTGCGGTATCAAGGGCCCGAGGGAGAGTCACGATTAGGGCATCCATGGTTAGTTACTTTTCTTGTTTTTAAGAAAAAAGAAAGAAGAAAATAAAATAAAAATAAAAAAGAAAAAAAAGGGAACGTGGAGGAATACCCAGGAGGAATGAAAGGCAAACCCCCACCGTGCCCAAGAGGACCTCAACACAAAGAGTGCAGATGCTGCATGGAACCTTCATACCCTTCCCTTCATGCCAGTAAACCAGCAACGATAGGCTTCACATCCACCGAGCCACCTCGCGGACAAAAGAGAGGGCGGCCCGGATATCCACCACAAAGCATACCCCCTCGGCCACCACCCTTGAACCCAAGGTGGCCTCCAGAGATACACCCGTCGCCCGAAAAGATACCCAGCCACCCCGGAGACCGGAGGGGGATTGGGACATCCCAGGTGATCCAGATTCCACGGCAAACTACACCACCGCCAAGAACCTCAACGGAATAGGAATGGACCACGGTACCCTTCCCTACCTAGGAATTAGAATGCCTGTGAGAGAAGCTCCCAGGGTAAAATGGAAGGAAATAAGGGAGGGATGAGGAGGAGGGGAGGAGGAAAGGGAAAAGGAGGATGGGGAAGATGGGAAAAGGGAGGGGGGATTGGGGGTAATTAGGTTCGGTCTGAGGAAGAAGGCCAAAAGGTCCAATTCCTCAGACCGATAGCCTCTTTACCTCGTCAAGGAGCCCCCCTTAAAGAGGAGCATAAGCAGGAGACCACCATGGCACACATTTCTGAGAGTGCCTACTTGAGGTTTGAGGATTGAATGTGAAGCTGTGGTTAAAATTGAGGTCAAAAATAGTTGCAATAGCTCGTCAGTGGAGGACGAAGAAGATTCCTCTCTAAAAACAGTTTGTTGTGAGTGAAGGCCCCAATTCGCCTGTTCAAATTGGGACCTTTACTCGCATCAAACGTGGGCTTTAAGGAGGGTGAGAATACGATTGGAAAGTGAAGAGGATAGGAAAATGATCACTGTCATGTAAATCTGGGAGCACAGACCAGGTAAAGTTGAGTGCAGTTGATGAGGAGCAAACTGAGAGATGAATGCGAGAGAGAGAGAGATTGAGTGTGAGGGCCAAAATGGGTGGAAGTACCCATATTTAAAACATGGAAGGGAAGAGAAGTGAGAAGAACGTCTAACTGATCGCTTGAGTCACAGTGAGAGAACCCTCCCCCCCTTAGAGGAAATAATAAGCATTAAAATCACGTAATAAGAGAAGAGGTGGAGGTAAGGAAGAAACCAGAAATGCAACATCTTGAATAGATAATGCTTGAGAAGGAGAAAGATACAAAGAGCAAACTGTAGTATACCACTTGTTCAAGAAGATGTGGGCTGCAGTGTAAAGCAGCAAAGTATGAACAAAGATACCCAAGTGTTACATATGTGTCTAATTTATAAAGATCTGATGGTGTAGTATACAACTGCATACAAGAAGTGCACTTTCATTAAAAGTTCCATCAGGAAAAGTATCTGATAAATTCAATAAAATGTAGCCCCGAGATGGGATGGATAACAGTGGAGTGTAATTTAGGTTCCTGTAAACAGACAAACAGGAAAATTGGGAGAGCAACACATGAAGCTCGCCCCAGTTACCTCTGAGGCCTCGAATATTCCATTGTAAGTCAGTCATGATTTGTGAAGAGAAGTATACTGGTAACATGAAGCAGTAGGTGTCTATTTACTAGGAGGGTTAGTATATTCTACATGTGGAGGTAGCAGAAAACGAGTAAGCAGCGAATGATTGGAATGCTGCGAAGAAAGGGGTTGTGTAGATAGTTTAGAAAAGTGAGGAGTGATGGGAGGTGGATCGGTGTCCATCATTGGTTTTGTCTCCTCAGTATATTCAGAGACAGTTTCAAGTGTTTCAGATGACAAGGAAGTCGCAGGTAGTATGACATCAGAGATGGAAGGGGGAGGGTGTGTAAAGATTGGAGAGATGATAGAAGTTTCCAAAGAAGGGGAAATGAGAGATTAGTCAACTTGGGAAGGGACAAGAGAAGAAGAAATTTGGGAAGGAACAGGAGAGGATAGAACTGTACGAGGGGGAGGATGAACCTCCACACCTCTGAGTCAGCAGATTTCTCATTCTTTTAAGTAAACTTGGCAATAGCATGAATAAGCCAGGTGAGCCTCATTACAATTAAGGCAAGAGGGAGGTGGACTGCTGGATGTATTGGGCTGCAGTACCACAGATGGGGCATTCTGCCATGAACCTGCAGTTTATACACTGTTGTGTAGAAATATATGAACTGAGGACAGACGTTCTCAGCAGTTAAACGTTAAGTGAAATACATTGCAGGGGAAGCATCTCCGCCTGTGGGCAGGAAGTACATAAATGTTAACTTTAAGAATTGGGATGTTTTGGAACATCACATGTCAGGAAATAACGTTGAGCAATGGTTTGAGGCAAAACCATGGTACCACTGCAACACGCTGCAGGAGTGCCTTGCTGATACTATGATCGGAAAGATAGTGGAAGATGTCAGTTGGGTAACTCCTAGGAGGAAAGAAAGAGCCGCAAATTCCCCCACACACCCAAGAAAACCTCAGTGTGGTCAGTAGTGCAGATGCAGCATGGAACCATGCCATACCCTACCTTTCATGCCAGTAAACTGGCAATCCAGGATAGCAACCTCACAGCCACTGAGCACAAAAGAGAGGATGGTCGGAAATCTTCCACAAGGCATACTTACTTTACCTACCACCTTCTGGAATCCAATAGGTAGCCTCCAGAGATACACTCGTCACCCCAAAGACATTACAAGCCACCCCCTGGGATACCAAAGAGGGTTTGGGACATCACCTGATGATCCAGATTCCACAGCAAACTACATTACCACCAAGGACCTCAACGAAATGGGATGGGCAGTAATACCCGTCCCCCAACCTAGGAGCTAGAATTCCTGAGAGGAGGACCCCAAAGGTCAAAAGTAGGAAAGGGAGAAGGAAGGGAAGGGAAAAGGAGAGATGGGAAGAATGGGGTAGGGAAGGGGGGGATTGGGGGTAATTAGGTTCAGTCAGAGAAAGAAGAAGGGTCCAATTCCTCAGATCAAAAGCCTCTTCACTGTGCCGAAGATCCTCCCTTGAAGAGGATCTTGAGTAACAGTTATTAGATTTTTCACCAGCTAATAATTTTAGGAGTTTGAAGCACTTCTGCAACATACCTCTTTAATGTGACCCCCAACACAATTAGAGTATCAGTGATGAAATGGCATACACACGGCAATGTAAAAGCACCTGTAGTGTTAAGCCAGAGTGAATATGGTGCAGGATGGACATGGGATTCAAACACTCAGTACCACAGATTGTTGGCCAATCAATTTAGCCAACAGGTACTTGAGGTCCAAAGCTTTGAAATTAAAGATAACCAACCCTTCAAGGAGTGCACCTTGATGCTAGCAAGTTGTTCTTGTAAGGAATTGAAGTTACCCTCCTTGCATCAGCCCTGATTCACTTGTTCCCCAAGCACTATATGGCCCAGTTAGTTTAGTGACCCCCTTCTCCTTTCATGATTACTTAGGCTAAATCTTTAACAAGACACTTGTGGGTAGTAATATTAATCTTAACTTATTACCCAGGAAGATGTGATCATTCTGGAGATGTGAAGGTACCACAGGAAGTGAAATAGGTATCACGGTTGAAGGTGCCACAGGTGGTGGTGATACCACAGGCATTCACCAAGATGATGGTACCACAGGATGTATAGTAAATATCAGAGGCAGTCAGGTGCTGTGGGTGATAAGGTCCCACACATGGTGAGTGCAGTATCACAGTGGTCAATGAGGTACCACAAGTACCAAACCTATAGTGATTATACAGCTCCTGGGTATTATTATAATCAAAAGAAGCGCTAAACCACAAGGGTTATACATCGCAGTGGGGCAGGGTAGGATGCAGGGATAATGGGTAGTAAGAGGGAGAGGGATGATTAGGGGAGGGAATAGAGGGGCTGAGGGAAGAGCTAGAGGTATAATCTTCAGAGTTTGTGTAGTAAGTCAGTTGCTGTCAAAAAGTCAATGAGAGTGTCAGCTGAGATTAAAGGAGACAAGAAGAGGTAGCATAGGTGGGGAGGTACCTCAGGTTAAATGAGATACCAAAGGGATTAAGTAAGTGTACAATGTAAGATGCATTCAGTTTAATTTAGTAGCCATATTTAGGTAGAGTAGATAAATTAAACAGTGATGTACAATCCTCGAGTTTAGCGCTTAGTTTTGATTGCAATGATGATAAACTACTAAAATCATTTATTATAATGCCGCATAAGACAGCAGCGTAAGAGGGTCCCTTGATGCTGGTGGAGGGATCTTGATCTGAGGACCTGGACCTTTCCCTGGTTCAGGTCTAATTTCTTTCCATCCTTGTGGGTTTAGCACTTTGTTTTGATTGTAATAATAATACTTCCCATTCCAAATTGTTGTATGACCCACCAATGAGAGATTAATGCTTCCTTATTTAATGCTTCCATATTTTTATGGTCATGTTGAAGTACCAAACCTATAGTGATTATACAGCTCCTGGGTAATACCCCTCAAGAGAGGTTCCTGGATGCTAGTGAGGTGCTCTTGAACCAAGAAATTAGACCTGACCTCCCCATTCTTGGATTGAATCTGATTACCTTCCAGCTTCCCATGCACTGTATGACCCCTAATGGTTCTGTATTCTCCTAATGTAATAATAATGGGGAATTGAAAACAATCAGGTGCAGTTCCAGCAGACTCTAGCTCCTTGGATAAAGAAACCTTCACCAGCATCAAGCTACCCCTTCTAAAGACCTTAGTTTATAATACGTAGTAGTACTGTATTATCAGTATAATTATAATCAGAAGTGCTAAATCTACAAGGGTCATATAGTGCTGTACCCTGCTTTATAAAGAAAAATTATTTTGACTGTTAAAACTGAGCTTAGAATGTTAGTAGTGGGGCAGTGGTAGAAAGCATGGTGGTGATAATAGTTCAGTGTGTTCTCCCCACAAGATAACCAACTGAGGAGAGAAATGTCTTCTCTATTCTTTCTTCCTCTTTGTTTTCCCTGTGGCAGATGACCACTTAGTTCTTCCTTGTGAACCATACCTCATTACGTCTGTTTTCCGTCTTCATGGGAGCATCATAGGTTGCCCTGGAAACAAGAAAAAGTGTAAAATAAGATACTTTTTTTTATTTTAGTGTAGACATTTGATATGTTCAAGGGAAATACTTTTAAACATTTTAATATTCTTACACAATACTTGCAGTTTATCCACTGCAGCCATCACCCTTCCTCAGTGGGAGATGGCTGGAGTATTAAAAAAAAAATTATTTGAACTCCTAGCACTTTTATGATACCATTCAGAGACCAAGAGCCAGGACAAAGCTTGCAAATACAAAGTGAGCACATTCTTAAGGAATACATTCATTATTCCTACAGATGTGATTAAAAAATTACAAAAATGTTTGGTATATAAGGAGTTTTGCATTGTTACACACCATAAGGTGTGCTTGTCTGTCTTGATGGATGACACATGCATTGTTAGTGTTGTGGGTTCTGCATGCATACTAGTCCTAGAATTCTCATGTTGATACTGTGTGCCATTACACCCACATACCATTTATCACATCCTGTGGATGGGATTGCATAAACCCATTTTCATGTGAGAGCTTAACCCTTTCAGGGTCCAGACCCCCGATCTGAAACTTATCCACAGGGTCCAAGAATTTTCAATTTTTTTTTCTTTTTTTCTTATGAAATGGTAGAGAATCTTTTCCCTGAAGGTAATAAAACAAAGTATGAAATTTGATGGAAAATTTACAAAATTACACATAAATTTTGCTGCGTCAGCGATATTTACGCAATGGCAATTTTCCCCCACTTTGACTCCCATTTTAGGTCAATTACATTATTCCAGTTGACCAAATTCTTAGCTATTTTGCTAGTATTACTTCCGTTTTATCGATTGAGCACAAGAAATCGCCCAATCAACTGTTTCAACTACCCAACAGAGTGATCAGAAATTGGTAATTTGGCCAATTTCACACAATTCAAAATATTCAGTTTCAAAATAGGGTCGAGATTAAACAATGCAGGTATTCCTGGCACTAAAATAACATTTCCTCTGTTTATTAGTTACGTTCCCAGGCTTTACGAATGAATTCCACTTTGATTTTTTATTCATATAAGGAATTTTTATTCACACGAAAAAATAGAAGATTTACTGTTATGCAATATTGTAATAATTGTAAAAATAATATCAGCGCATTAATGAATGCACATTAGACCCACCATCTGATGTGTATTGGACGCATAATGTTATTTGTTTATTCTTGAACATTGGCAAAAAACGAACATTTCTGCTACTTTGATCTCAGTTTCATACCATTTTCAGTACTAAAACCAATCAAAATCATCTCTACTTTTGTAATATATCTTTCATTCTATCAAATGAGATCAGAAAACCATGAATACAACTGTGAAAAACATACGAAAATACACCGCAAAGTCGCTGTTTTAATCCAAAAACACTATTTTTTTCTCATTATGCACTGCGTGCTGCAGGATTTGTTTTATATGGTTCACACTTACCACATAGATGCATTCTCTCATATCTAGGACCAAATTTACCACTCACAGCTTATCTGAGTGAGCTGAGCTCATGGCGTAGAACTACGGTTTGGACCCTGGCTTCAAAGCTGTAGAACTGAGGGACAGACTCTCAAAGGGGTTAATATATACTTCAAAACCCCCAAAACACTGAAATGGATAGATGAAGAATTTTACCTAGAGGGGGTATACCACCACCACCATCACACAAACACTTACAAATGTTGCTGTCCTGATATCCAAAACTATTTATGAAAGTTAGACCCATTAAGCTTCACCATATAAACATCAAAGCTGGGGATCCATGCAATTCCATACATAGACTATGATAAATACTATGTAGGTGAAATAATACACAACTTCCAGACAAGAATTCTAGAAATAGTATGTTTGCAGAACAAACAACAATCCATGTATCATCCAGTAAAGACAGTCAAACTTCTTGGTCAACCAGGCAATCCATAGGAAGGCCTGGCCTAGGGCTAGGCTGCAGGAAAACTCCTGACAAAAAAGGTCAGTTATTTATTTAACCCTTAAACTGTCCACACGTAAATATACGTTCACTTGCGTAGCTGACCGAGTATTTTGAGAAAAAAAATAAATTGTTCGTTTTCTTTAAAATGAAGAGTGCATTTTGTTTGTCATTCCCACATTTTGTAATACTACACACACTGAGTGCACAGACCCATTCTCTAATCTCTAGGCAACTCAGGCTTATCGTGGCAAGGTTAAAAGCATTTGAAAAAAAAACGTAGATCTACGTTCGGTCAGCTACGCGAGTGAACGTATATCTACGTGTGGACAGTTTAAGGGTTAAACACAAAACCCCAAAAAATAGACTCAGGGCACCTTCATCATTTAACCCTTTGACTGTTTCAGTCGTATATATACGTGTTACGAGCCAGTGTTTCGGACGTATACGTATATAGTAAAAAATTCTAGCGGCTTCAGATCAAGTGGGAGAAAGCTGGTAGGCCCACATATGAGAGAATGGGTCTGTGTGGTCAGTGTGCGCTGTATAAAAAAAATCCTGCAGCATGCAGTGCATAATGAGAAAAAAAAAACTCCGACCGTGTTTTTGGATTAAAACGCCGACTTTGAGGTGTATTTTCGTATAGTATTTATGGTTGTATTCTCTTTTTCGTGGTCTCATTTGATAGGATGGAAAACATATTACAGAAATAGAGATGCTTTTGATTAGTTTCATGATGAAAATGACCTTGAAATTAAGCTCAAAGTAGTGGAAATGTTCGATTTTTGCCAATGTTCAAGAGTACACAAATCATGCCATGTGTCCAATACATGTCAACTGGTGAGTCTAATATTCTTACACAAGTGCACTGATATTATTTATACCATTTTTACAATAATGCAGTAGTCTGCATAACAGTAAATCTTCTATTTTTTGTGTGAATAAAAATTCAAAATAGAAAGCAAGAGTAATATAAGAGGGGCCTAAAGATGTGACTAATGAACAGAGAAAATCTTATTTTAGTGCCAGGAATGTCTCCATTGTTTATTCTGGACACTATTTTGAAATTGACATTTTTTTTATTTTGCATGAAATTGGCCAAATTGCCAATTTCTGCCCACTTTATTGGGTAGTTGAAATCAGTAAATTGGTGGTTTCTTGTACTCAATCGATAGAACAAATGGAGTTCTAAAGAAATACCTATGAGTTTGGTCGACTGTAACAATGGAATTGGCCGAAAATAGGGCTCAAAGTCGGCGAAATCGCCGATGCGTATATATCGCCGACATTGCTAACTTCGCGAGAACGTAATTCCATAAGTTTTACATCAAATTTCGTACTTTTGGTGTCATTACCATCTGGAAAAGATTCTCTCATTTCATAAGAATTTTTTTTTTTTTTTTCCAAAATTTTGCGACAGAATGACAGTTTCAGAATGGGGCCTCTGGCAGTCAAAGGGGTTAACTCCCCTAGCACAACTACAAGTGATCTGCCGAGATCTCCAAAAACCCATCTTCCCCCTCCTTAGTCAGATCTACACCTCAGTAGATGGAGTATACTATATGTAGGTTTTAAAGGTCCTATGTATAACTAAAGAACTATTATTTAAGCAAAACATTATCTAAATAAAGGTCTTACTGTCATAAATGTCTGTATTTTCCCATGTCATAACTAGTAATTAATCAATACTCATATGTCTCTATATTTGTACAGCTCGATA
Organism: Cherax destructor; assembly: GCA_009830355.1. Classification (NCBI taxonomy): domain Eukaryota; kingdom Metazoa; phylum Arthropoda; class Malacostraca; order Decapoda; family Parastacidae; genus Cherax; species Cherax destructor. Next base: position 58,860 of record WNWK01010806.1, on the reverse strand, counting down.
TTCGCCTAACTTTTTTAAGAAAAATTTGACTCGGTATTCAGATGTTGCCCTGATGTTCAACCTAAACAAAATAGTCCATCTGGGTGAAGTCTGATTAAAACAAAGCATCATATGCTCAGTCTCTGGTCAGCTTTTGCTTGTTGAGCATCGTTTGTACAAGCTCTTTGAAACTTTTTGTTATTTCATTGTTATTCTGTAGTGTTTTTTAAATATTTTCAATGAAAACAAGTAATCATGGCCCCCAAAAATAGTAGTGATCCAAACAAGCCTAAAAGGAAAGCAGTGAGAACAATTAGTGAAAAAAGAACTCATTGTGAAGTGGAACATGTGTGTTTCACTTCAAGGCAGAGGTTGTAGTGAAGGATGTTTCTCTGGGTCAGTCCATGGGTTTGGAAATGGACGATGAGGATGTAGAGGAGTTGGTGGAAGATCACAAGAATAAGCTCACAACAGAGGAACTTCAAAACCTGCACAAGGAGCAGCAAGAAGTAGTAGTTGACGAAATTTCTTCTTCAGAGGGAAGCAGTAAGGGAAACATTTCCACTACAGAAATTAAGGAACTGTGTTACCATTGGGCTCAAACAAGAGCCTGGTGACAAAATGGCATCCTAACATTACTGTTGTGAATAGGAGCATCTACCTACTCAGTGACAATGGTGCTGACTAATTTTCAAAAATTTTCTGAAGTTGTCAAAAGCAGACAGCATTGGACAGCTTCTTTAGCAAAGAAAAAAATAAAATGCTATTGAAGAGAGAAAAAAACACCCGACGGGCAGTTACCTGATGTTTTTATGGAAGGTGACACCCTTCCCAAACAATAACATCTCTCCACCTTCCTCTTAGGCAATCAGCACTCCTCAGTAAAGTGCAGTTAAATTTTCATTTCATGTATTTTTTTTTTGTTTTCATGTACGATTTTATGCATGCAATTATTATACAGGTTTAAATAAGCAATATTTTCACTTAAAATGTTTTATACAGTCATACCTCGGTTAACGATATTAATCCGTCAGAGAGGGCATATCTTTAACCAAAACAATCGTTAACCGAATCAATTTTCCCCATAAGAAATAATGGAAATAAAATTAATCCGTCCAAGACTTCCAAAAGTAGTTAAATAAAATATTTTTTAGGACTTTTTGACATTAAATAATACACAATTTAATGAACAATAAATAAATACACATGTAAATATTGTACAATAACATGTCACTTACATTTATTGAAGAGTTGTTGATGTGTGGAGGACGGGAGGAGGGAAGAAGGTGGAGTAGTATGCTAGTGTTTGGAAGGGGAATCCCCTTCCATTAACACTGCAGGTACCAATTTCTTTTCTGGGGTTACTTCCCTTTTTCTTTGAATGCCACTAGGACCAGCTTGAGAGTCACTGGACCTCTTTCTAACAATAAATCTGTCCAGGGAGCTCTGTGTCTGGCGATTCTTTAACACATCCCTGAAATGACACACCACTGTGTCATTGTACAGGTTGCCAGCACGGCCTGCAACAGCATGGTTAGGGTGATATTCATCCATAAAGCCTTGCACATCACTCCATTTGGCACAGATCTCCCAAATCCTTGAAGAAGGCACCTTCTTCCATCTCCGTTCCACCTCCTCCTCCTCTGAACCATTGTCCTGACCTCTGGTCTCTTGTTCCAGTTGCTGCTGAAGCTCTTGCAGATCTTCAGTGGTTAGCTCTTCCTTGTGCTCCTCCACCAACTGTACCACATCCTCACCACTCACCTCTAACCCCACAGACTTGCCCAATTCCACAACAGGCTCAGGCTCATGCTCAGGGTTCTGAGGCTCAGCCCCAAAACCTACAAAATCCCTCTCTAGGACACAGTCTGGCCACAATTTTCTCCAGGCAGAGTTCAAAGTCCTGGTAGTCACTCCCTCCCAAGCCTTACCTATAAGGTTTACACAATGCAGGATATGGAAATGGTTTTTCCAAAAGTCTCTTAGGGTTATATTCATGTCTGTGGTCACATCAAAGCACTTTTGAAACATTGCTTTGGTGTAGAGTTTTTTAAAGTTTGCAATGACCTGCTGGTCCATGGGCTGGAGGAGAGGAGTGGTATTAGGGGGCAAGAACTTCACTTTGATAAATTTAAACTCCTCCACAATTTTCTCTACCAAGTTTGGAGGATGACAAGGAGCATTGTCCATTATCAGGAGGCACTTAAGTGGCAAATTATTGTCCAATAGATATTTCTTCACACTGGGGCCAAACACGCCATTGAACCACTCTAAGAAAATGTCCTTTGTGACCCATGCCTTTTTGTTAGACCTCCACATCACACACAAGTTAGACTTGGTGACACCGCATCTGCCAAACACTCGGGGATTTTCAAAAAGATACACCAGTAAAGGCTTCACTTTGCAATCACCACTGGCATTAGCACAAAGCATCAAAGTTAGCCTGTCTTTCATAGGCTTATGTCCTGGCTGTGCCTTTTCTTCCTGAGTAATGAAGGTCCTGTTGGGCATTTTCTTCCAAAACAGGCCTGTTTCATCACAATTAAACATTTGTTGGGGGAGGAATTGTTCAGCCTCTATGTACTCCTGGAATTCAGGCACATATTTTTCAGCCGCAATTTTGTCAGAACTGGCTGCCTCACCATGCCTCACAACACTATGTATGCCACTTCGATTCTTAAATTTGTGAAACCAGCCTCTGCTGGCTTTAAATTCGCTCACTTCAGCACTCGTTGTAGGCATTTTCTTAACGAGATCATCATGCAACTGCCTTGCTTTTTCACATATTATTGCCTCCGAAACACTATCTGCTGCTAACTGTTTCTCGTTGATCCACACCAACAACAACCTTTCCACATCTTCCAGCACTTGTGATCTCTGTTTTGTGATCACAGATGAACCTTTTGCAACAACAGCTTCCTTGATTTTACGTGTATTTTCCTTGGCCACAATGGTAGCAATGGTAGAAAAGGCCTTACCATACAGCCTGGCCAGCTCAGTGATACGCACTCCACTTTCATATTTTTCTATTATCTCCTTCTTCAGTTCTATCGTATTTCTGTTCCTCTTTGCCACAGGCTTACCACTAGGAGCTTTCCTTGGACCCATGGTAGCTTATTTAGCAGTTGCAAGCACTAAAAACAGTGGAATAATGACAATATACTGGTATGAATGCGTGGTGGAGTGGGTGGTGGTCGCTCTCGCTTGTAAACAATAGCACACTGACGCTCCCTGGAGTGCGCGCTCAGCTGGGCGCCACGCGGACACGTCCGGTACGAATGTCGTTAACCGAAGCAAACATCGTTAACCGCAATAATTTTTTTTTTGTCATAAATATCATTAACCGAAAATATCTTTAACTGACAGCATCGTTAACTGAGGTATGACTGTATTTTTTTTTTTTTATTAACACATCGGCCGATTCCCACCAAGGAAGGGTGGCCCGAAAAAGAAAAACTTTCATCATCATTCACTCCATCACTGTCTTGCCAGAGGGGTGCTTTACACTACAGTTATAAAACTGCAACATTAACACCCCTCCTTCAGAGTGCCGGCACTGTACTTCCCATCTCCAGAACTCAAGTCCGGCCTGCCGGTTTCCCTGAATCCCTTCATAAATGTTACTTTGCTCACACTCCAACAGCACGTCAAGTATTAAAAACCATATGCCTCCATTCACTCCTATCAAATACGCTCACACATGCTTGCTGGAAGTCCAAGCCCCTCGCACACAAAACTTCCTTTACCCCCTCCCTCCAACCTTTCCTAGGCCGACCCCTACCCCGCCTTCCCTCCACTACAGATTTATACACTCTCGAAGTCACTCTGTCTCGTTCCATTCTCTCTACATGTCCAAACCACCTCAACAACCCCTCCTCAGCTCTCTGGTAATCCCGCACCTCCTCCTAAATTCCAAACTCCGAATTCTCTGCATTATATTCACACCACACATTGACCTCAGACACAACATCTCCACTGCCTCCAGCCTTCTCCTCGTTGCAACATTCATCACCCATGCTTCACACCCATATAAGAGCGTTGGTATAACTATACTCTACATTCCCTCTTTACTTCCATGGACAAAGTTCTTTGTCTCCACAGACTCCGAAGTGCTCCACTCACCCTTTTCCCTCATCAATTCTATGATTCACCTCATCCTTCATAGACCCATCTGCTGACATGTCCACTCCCAAATATCTGAATACATTCACCTCCTCCATACTCTCTCCCTCCAATCTGATATGCAATCTTTCGTCACCTATTCTTTTTGTTATCCTCATCACCTTACTCTTTCCTATATTCACTTTCAATTTTCTTCTTTTACACACCCTACCAAATTCATCCACCAACCTCTGCAACTTCTCTTCAGAATCTCCCAAAAGCACAGTGTCATCAGCAAAAAGCAACTGTGACAACTCCCACTTTGTATTTGCTTCCTTATCTTTTAGTCCCACACCTCTTGCCAAGACCCTCGCATTCACTTCTCTTACAACCCCATCTATAAATATATTGAACAACCACGGTGACATCACACATCCTTGTCTAAGGCCCACTTTTACTGGGAAATAGTCCCCTTCCCTCCTACACACTCTAACCTGAGCCTCACTATCCTCATAAAAACTCTTCACTGCTTTCAGTAACTTTCCTCCTATTCCATACACCTGCAACATCTGCCACATTGCCCCCCTATCTACCCTATCATACGCCTTTTCCAAATCCATAAATGCCACAAAAACATCTTTACCCTTATCCAAATACTGTTCACCTATATGTTTCACTGTAAACACTTGGTCTACACACCCCCTACCTTTCCTAAAGCTCCCTTGTTCATCTGCTATCCTTCTTTCTGTCTTACTCCTAATTCTTTCAATAATAACTCTACCATACACTTTACCAGGTACACTCAACAGACTTATTCCCCTATAATTTTTGCACTCTCTTTTGTCCCCTTTGCCTTTATACAAAGGAACAATACACGCTCTCTGCCAATCCCTAGGTACCTTACCCTCTTCCATACATTTATTAAATAATAGCACCAACCACTCCAAAACTATATCCCCACCTGCTTTTAACATTTCTATCTTTATCCCATCAATCCCAGCTGCCTTACCCCCTTTCATTCTACCCACTGCCTCACGAACTTCCCCTACACCCACAACTGGCTCTTCCACACTCCTACAAGATGTTATTCCTCCTTGCCCTACACACAAAATCACAGCTTCCCTGTCTTCATCAACATTTAACAACTCCTCAAAATATTCTCTCCATCTTCCCGATACCTCTAACTCTCCATTTAATAACTCTCCTCTCCTATTTTTAACTGTCAAATCCATTTGTTCTCTAGGCTTCCTCAACTTATTAATCTCATTCCAAAACTTTTTCTTATTTTCAACAAAATTTGCTGATAACATCTCACCCACTCTCTCATTTGCTCTTTTTTACATTGCTTCACCACTCTTTAACCTCTCTTTTTCTCTCCATATACTCTTCCCTCCTTGCATCACTTCTACTTTGTAAAAACCTCTCATATGCTAACTTTTTCTCCTTACTACTCTCTTTACATTATCATTCCACCAATCGCTCCTCTTTCCTCCCGCACCCACTCGCCTGTAACCACAAACTTCTGCTGAACACTCTAACACTACATTTTTAAATCTACCCTATACATCTTCGACCCCATTGCCTACACTCTCACTAGCCCATCTATCCTCCAATAGTTGTTTATATCTTACCCTAACTGCCTCCTCTTTTAGTTTATAAACCTTCACCTCTCTCTTACTTACTGATTCTATTTTCCTTGTATCCCATCTACCTTTTACTCCCACTGTAGCTATAACTAAAAAGTGATCTGATATATCTGTGGCCCCTCTATAAACATGTACATCCTGAAGTCTACTCAACAGTCTTTTATCTACCAATACATAGTCCAACAAACTACAGTGGACCCCCGGTGTTCGTCCTGCTCAAAACACTCCCTTTTATGTAAGTGTATTTTTTTAAATGTTTTTATAAGTGTAGTTTTGGGGGTATAAAAGGACTAGTCTACTTTACATTATTTCTTATGGGAATAAATTCGGTTGGTAATGGCACTTGAGCAGCATTCTGTTATGAAAAATGGACGAACACCGGGGGTCCACTGTACTGTCATTACGCCCTACATCATATCTTGTATACTTATTTATCCTCTTTTTCTTAAAATATGTATTACCTATAACTAAACCCCTTTCTATACAAAGTTCAATCAAAGGGCTCCCATTATCATTTACACCTGGCACCCCAAACTTACCTACTACACCCTCTCTGCATGTTTCTCCCACTTTAGCATTTAGGTCCCCTACCACAATTACTCTCTCATTTGGTTCAAAAGTTCCTATACATTCGCTTAACATCTCCCAAAATCTCTCTCTCTCCTCTACACTCCTCTCTTCTCCAGGTGCATACACGCTTATTATGACCCACTTTTCGCATCCGACCCTTATTTTAATCCACATAATTCTTGAATTTAAACATTCATATTCCCTCTTTTCCTTCCATAACTGATCCTTCAACATTATTGCTACCCCTTCCTTAGCTCTAACTCTCTCAGATACTCCTGACTTAATCCCATTTATTTCTCCCCACTGAAACTCGCCTACCCCCTTCAGCTTTGTTTCGCTTAGGGGCAGGACATCCAACTTCTTTTCATTCATAACATCGGCAATCATCTCTTTCTTATCATCCGCACTACATCCACGCACATTCAAACAACCTAGTTTTATAAAGTTTTTCTTCTTCTCTTTTTTAGTAAATTTGTACAGGAGAAGGGGTTACTAGCCCATTGCTCCCGGCATTTTAGTCGCCTCATACGACACGTAATTGACTGTAATTGGTAATATTTTGGTGTCTGGAATGGATTAATCCAATTTACATTATTTCTTATGGGAAAAATTGATTCAATATTTGTACAACTCGCTATTCAAACAGTCTCCTGGAATGGATTAAGTTTGATTATCGAGGTACTACTGTAACTTGTTTCTTGCATTCTTGAAATTATTGTTAACTAGGAATGCAAAATGTATAATTTAAAATGTAACTTTTTCAAATCTTTTTTAAAATTAGGAGTAACCTGAAATGAATAGGTATTAGCTGGGAAAATGCAGAAAATATGAAATATTTCCCATTAGTTTCTAAGAATCTCACCAATCACAATTTTTCTTCTCTCTAGTTTGAAATATCACTACACTTCTCAGATACAATGATGAGGCTCAAGATAGACCTATACAAATCACCTTATTTCACCATCTGTATTTATCCTAAGGCACTTTTTTTTGGATCTTGCTTGGAGGGAAGAGAGGTGATATATAACTAAGTAGAGTTATCACCTCTCATACATTGGAGTCTTCATTGAATTTAAATGTAAACCCAATCTTCACAGCTAGTGAGTGATAAGCTTTGTGCTGGGGACAGCATGACACAACACTGTGCTAAGAGCTTTGAGGATCTTGTGAGCATGTGAAAATGTGCAACTCGTTAATCCTTTAACGGTCCATACCCTCAATATTAATGCTGCTCGGTGTTCACATTTAATGCTTGTACAGAATATGGTAACTAATGATAGGATACCAAACTTTTTGCCAATACCAATACCATTAAAATTAGCTGATAACTATGGATACCAATAAAAGCAGAATTGGCCAGTACCCACTGATACTCAATTTTAGGTCAATATTGATACCATCAGAATTAATCAATACCCACTGATACCAATACTTTAGCATACCCCAGAGTAAAATTACCCTGGAAGTGTTCTGCAACTATTTAAATATTTTGCAGGTTTACCTGTAGAAGAAAGAGAAGTCTATGTTGGTTTCATCAGCAGCCTGAAGCTTCTCTTGCAGAACCTTGGCTTCATTTTCCCACACGCTCTCAAGCATAGCGAAGCCTCCAAAGGTCCTACCCAATAAGTTATGTACTGTTGTGATACAGGTGTCATAAATGAACATATAAATACCACATAATGAACATATGAACCACACATAAATGAACATATGAATCCCACATAAATGAACATATGAATTTGTATACTTAACCTTCACCCTTGTACTGTCCAGACTCCTAAAATTATTTCTCTCGATGTTCACATTAAAAAAAAAAAATCCTTCTGGAATTATACTTTTTCTGAAGTAATGACACTCAAAGGTACAAAATTTGATGGAGATCTTACAGAATTACACAGGAGCAAATTTAGCGATCTGGATGCAACTTATGCACTATCAATTTCCCCCACTTTGAGTAATATTTTAATCCAATTCCAATGCACCATTCAATTAAATTCTTGGCTATTTCACTAGTATTTCTTTCTGTCGACTGTGCACAAGAAACTCCCCATTCAACTATTACAGCTACCCTATAAAGTGCATGGAAGTAGTAACTTGGCCAATTTTACACAAAAAAAAAAAAAATCCAATTTAAAAATAGTCCCAAATAAACACTGTAGACATTCCACGCACTAAAATATTTCCTCTGTTCATTAATCACCTCCCAGGCCTCTCCTATATTAACGACACTTGCCTTCCATTTTGAATTTGTTACATAAAAAATAAATAAATAAAAGTTACCCTATTTCTTGGTTAATAAAATTTAACCAGGAATGATTGGTCATGGTTTATGGCATCCCAATAATTGAATCAGACCTATTGATTTTTTTTTATATAAAACAGATTAGAGGGGGTGTAAGGGAAGCCTTACCTGTCCTCAGGAAAATTGGCAAAATGAAATATTTTCACTACTGCCAACCTTGTGTCTGTAATTTCATAATTTTTCCATCAAGTGTCATAGTTCTGGTCTCAATACCTTCAGAAAAAGATTCTCTACCATTTCAGATTTTTTTGTAAATAGCAACACTCAGCTTTTTAATTTCACGAGTCGCAACATTGAAAAAGTTACTGAGCAAGACTACCAAATAAACATTAGTGTGAATAAAGCAGAACTGCTGACATGAAGCCCCAGCACCTAGCTACTATACCTTGCGAGGACAGTAATGGCAGGACGATTCTCAATGTAGACACATTCCTCTATCGGCATCGAGGGTGCCTGCTGGTGGGCCTGCGGCAGGTAGAAGCACATCTGGTTACTCTTATTGCCTTCAGGCAGCACCTGCTGGAGTATGGTGATGGGGGCTGTCATGGGAATGTCCATACCTGGAAAAAGTTAAAATAGTACTAGCTAGAAAATGTAAAAGTAAGCAGTGTATATTAGTAGGATAAAAGACCAAATGTTTCACATGCATTTACCACTTCAAATAAAGCATGATTTTTTTTTTATATTAATAATAATAAGAATATTTTTATTTCATTGCAAGTTTACATCGAGATTTTGTAATTACAATTATGAATTGCAGTGCAAAGAGAGCCACTATCATGCCATGGCATTATGGGCAGACTATATCTAATGGCTTATAGACTACTTAATACTAGAGAAATTGTTTAAGTTTGCTATAGTTAAACATTAGTTTACAGTATTTATAGCAGATAATAGGTTTACTCAAATTACAATCTGAGGATATTACATTGTGATAAGGTGAAAGTATTTTGTAGGTTGGTTATATCAATAGTAAATACGTATTGAAATTATATTATGGGAAAATAACACTGAGCGTTGTTGAAAGTAGTTCACAGTATGAGAATGCTTCAAGTTGGTGTGGGGGGCAGGTATTTATACTATAATGTAGTACAGTGGACCCCCGGAGTTCGTGATTAATCCATTCCAGAGGGCCCGGCGAACACCGAATATCACGAACTCCGAATCTATTTTCCCTATAAGAAATAATGGAAATTCAATTAATCCGTTTCAGACACCCAAAAGTATTAAAATAAATATTGTTTCCACATTAAATTACACAGAAAAGAATGAGATACAAAGTACATAAAACAGTAATAACTTGACACTTACCTTTATTGAAGAGTTGTTGATGTGTGGAAGATGTAAGGAGGGGGGAGGAAGGAGTAGTTGCTAGTGTTTGGAAGGGGAATCCTCTTCCATTAACACTTCAGGTACCAAGTTCATTTCCGGGGTTACTTCCCTTCTTTTTCTTTTAATGCCACTAGGACCAGCTTGAGAGTCACTGGACCCCTGTTGCTCAAAAAAGTGTTCTAGAGAGTTCTGTTTCTGGCGAATGTTTGGAATTGTGCCGGCGACAGGGGTGTGTTTGTGGACAGGACATGATTGTCCTTCAAAATGACACTAATATAAACTCTATGGCTTATTTATCTATCACAATTCATCTAATATGACATAATAAACAATATTAATAACATAGAAACATGACATATACTCTAGAATGAATAAAATGTCATTATGAATGTGAGGACTGGTGTTGTTGTGTTTGTTGTTGGGTGTATGAGGGCCACTGAAAGATAAGCCTTAAATAAAGATGGCCGCCAGACATGGCGGTGTTGTCAGTCGCCCTATATAACTCCAACATTGGAGGAGTTAAGTTTCGTGTCATCATTTTTCTATAGATTAATGGTTTAACTTACTTGCTACACTGTTAATGCTACACTTTATCGCTGGCAGGCACTATAGCCTTTATCAACTCCTGCTGTTTTAGTATCATAACATATTGTAGAATCACTGAATCACTTAAGACATTCTCCCTAGTGCCAGCCCTTTGGTAAAGGGCTGCACTAGGAGCTTTCTTGGGGCCCATGGTGGCTTATTTAGCAGTTACAAGCACTAAAAACAATGAAATAATGACAAAATGTATGGTATGAATGCGTGGGTGCTGGTAAACAATGGCACACTGACTCTCAATGGACTGTCGGGCCCGCTTGAGCCAAGCGTACGCGTCCAGACAAATCACGAACTCCGAGCAGATTCGCGAACACCGAACCAATATTTTTGCGAAAAAACACCACGAACTCCGACGCTAACGAACTAAGGGGGTCCACTGTATTTATTAATGTATGAACTTTGGAAATCTAGTTTTGAAGTTTTAACCCTTTCAGGGTCCAGAGGCCAAATTTCAAATCCAAATTCAGGGTCCAAGAATTTAAAAAAAAAAATTTGTTATTTTTTCTTATGAAATGGTAGATAATCATTTCTCTGAAGGCAATAAAACAAAAAGTACGAAATTTGATGGAAAATTGACAAAATTAGGCTCTCGCGAATTTTGAGGCATCAGCGATATTTATGCATTGGCGATTTTGGCGACTTTGACTCCCATTTTAGGCCAATTACATTATTCCAGTTGATCAAATTCTTGGCTATTTCGCTAATATTACTTCTATTCTATCGATTGAGCACAAGAAATTGCCCAGTCAACTATTTCAACTACAAAATAAAGTGATCGGAAATTGGTAATTTAGCCAATTTAACACAAAGTTCAAAATATTCCAATTTCAAAATAGGGTGCAGAATAAACAATGCAGGCATTCCTGGCACTAAACTAACATTTCCTCTGTTCATTAGTTATGTTTTCAGTCTTTACAAATGAATTCCATTTTGATTTTTTATTCACATAAGGAATTTTTATTCAAACCAAAAAATGGAAGATTTACTGTTATGCAATATTGTAATAATTGTATAAATAATATCACCACATTTTTGAACATATATTAGACCCACCAGCTGGCGCGTCTTAGACATGTGAGGTCATTTGTTTACTCTTGAACATCGGCAAAAATTTAACATTTCCACTATTTTTGAGCTCAGTTTCAAGCCATTTCCACTGCTAAAACCAATAAAAATTATCTATATTTCTATAATATACATCTTCCATTCTATCAAATGATACCAAGAAATAGCAAATATGACTATAAAAAGCATACAAAAAAACACTGCAAAGTCGGTTTTAATCGAAAATTACGGTCTCAGTTTTTTCCCTCTCATTATGCACTGTGTTCTGCAGGATTTGTTTTATGTGATGCACACTTACCACATAGATGTACTGGTCTGTAGTGTGTGTGTGTGCACTCACTTATTTGTGGTTGCAGGGGTCGAATCATAGCTCCTGGCCCCACCTCTTCACTGCTCGCTACTAGGTCCATTCTCTTCCTCCTCCATGAGCTTTATCAAACCTCGTCTTAAAACTATGTATGGTTCTTGCCTCCACTACATCACTTCCCAAACTATTCTACCTCCTGACAACTCTGTGTCTCAAGAAATACTTCCTAACATCCCTGTGATTTATCTGAGTCTTCAACTTCTAACTGTGACCCCTTTTTGCTGTGTCCCATCTCTGGAACATCCTGTCTCTGTCCACCTTGTCAAGATCCATACATATCTAGGCCCAAATTTACCGCTCACAGCTTATATGAGTAAGCTGAGCTCATGGCGTAGAACTACGGTTTGGACCCTCGACTCAAAGCTGTAGAACTACGGCACGGACCCTGAAAGGGTTAAGATTTAGGTAATCGAGAGATTTTTTGGTTGAACTGAGTATAGAGTATGTATTTAGTTTAGGGTGAGTAAGTGGTTTTTGAGAAGAGTCTTAAATTGATGTTCAGACCAGGTTATTTTAGTACTATTTACTGGTAATGAATTCCAGATTTTGGGGCTCCTTATGTGCATAGAATTTTTACACAGGGTGATATGGACACGGGGTATATCAAAAAGTGATCTGTGTCTTGTGTTATTGGCGTGTGTCCTGTTAAGGTTGGTGAGGAGAAGTTTGAGTGGAGGGTTTATATTTGAGTGTAGAGTTCTATGTATGTAGTAGGCACAAGAATAAGTGTGAATGTTCTTTACGGTGAGTAGTTTTAGACATTTGAATATTGGTGGAGTATGCTGTCTAGAGTGGGAATTTGTTATCATTCTGACTAAAGCCTTTTGCTGGGTTATGAGTGGTCTAAGGTGATTTAATGTTGTTGATCTCCATGCACAAATTCCATAGGTGAGATAAGGGTAGATGAAAGAATGATACAGTGCAAGGAGAGCTGATTGAGGCACATAGTAACGTATCTTTGATAGTATGCCTACTGTCTTTGAGATTTTCTTGGAAATTTGTTATGTGTGTGTTTGGAATTTGAGGCTACTGTCAAGGTGGATTCCTAGGAATTTTCCCTCTAAGTCTTGTGATGGGTGATCCATTGAGCGTTATGTTAAGTGGAACATTTGTAGCTCTGTTTCCAAACTGAATGAAATAGATTTTGTCAGTATTGAGAGTAAGCTTATTAGTCGTCATCCAGGTAGATATTTTCTGTAATTCAGCATTATCAGTATTGGCCAGTATGACTGGGTTTGGGTGAGAAAAGACATATGTAGTGTCATCTGCAAATAATATGGGTTTGAGTAGTTGTGATGCATTCGGTAGGTCATTGATGTAAATGAGGAAGAGGAGTGGTCTTAGCACACTTCCTTGTGGGACACCGACTGTAATTTGTTGTGTGGAAAAGTTAGCTCCATTTGTGTACACGTATTGGCTTCTGTTACTAAGGTATGACTTTAGGTAGTTGAGCGAGTGCCCTCTTATACCATAGTGTGTTAATTTTGTGAGCAGTAAATCATGGTCGACTGTATCAAAAGCTTTACGTAGATCAATGAAGATTCCCAGTGGGACTTCTTTCTTCTCAAGAGCGGTGTATATTAGCTCTAGCATGTGTATAATAGCATCATTTGTGCTTTTGTTAGTCTTGAATCCAAACTGACAGGGGTTGAGTATGGGGCTCAACAACATTAAATCACCTTAGAACACTCATAACCCAGCAAAAGGCTGCAGTCAGGATGATAACAAATTCCCACTCTAGACAGCATACTCCACCTATATTCAAAACTTTAAAACTACTCACCGTAAAATATATTCATACCTATTCATGTGCCTTCTACATACATAAAACTCTACATGCTAATATCAACCCTCCGCTCAAAATTCTCCTCAACAACTTTAATAGGTCCCACGACCACGACACAAGACACAGATCACTATTTGACATACCCAGAGTCCATACTAACCAATGTAAAAATTCTATGCACATAAAGGGAGCCAAAATCTGGAATTCATTACCAGTAAATATCAAGTTAACCTTGTCGGAAAATCAATTCAAGACTCTTCTCAAAAATCACCTACTCACCTTATACTAAATACTCATACTGTAACAAACTTTCAAACCCAATGTTATTTTACTTAAGATAATCTCAGTTTTATATTGTCATCCTCCTTAACACTTGTTGCAATTTCATATCATCATATTGTCATTTAAAATAGTATAGTATCATCATTTTGTTAATTTGAAATAAAATATATAACTAGAAGAAACTCAATAAATTTCTCTAGTACAGTGGAACCACGGTTAACGAACACCCCGGAAATCGTGCAATTATGTAAGTATAATATTATAAGTGCTTGTGGAAGTGTACTTTTGGGGGTCTGAAATAGACTAACCTAAATGACATTTTTCTTAAGGAAGTAAATTCGTTCGGTAATGGCACTTGAGCAGGCTTCTGCAATGAATTTTTTTCGTTAACCGGGGTTCCACTGTATTGTTATTTTACTAGTTTAACATCAACATATTGTAACTTGAAATAAAATATACAACTAGAATAAACTCAACCAATTTCTCTAGTATTGTCTTTTAATAGTATGTACAGTGAACTCCCGGTGTTCGACGGTGTCGGAGCTCGGCCAAATCGGTGTTCGATGGTTTTTTTTTACAATATTTTTGACTCGGTATTAGGCGGCCACTCGGAGTTGGGCGAGTCGGCTATCCGTCCCGGACGCGTACGCGTGTGGCCGTGGACCAGCTGGGCGCCCAGGCACTCAGTGTGTTATTGTTTACAAGCGAGCGAACACTACCCACGCATCACCCACGCATTCATACCATATATATTGTCATTATTCCAGCGTTTTTAGTGCTTGCAACTGCTAAATAAGCCACCATGGGCCCAAAGAAAGCTCCTAGTGCCAAGCCTGTGGTAAAGAATGTGCAGGGAGTGAAGCATTTATGCAGGGAGTGTAGCAGGCATGCAAGGAGTGTAGCAATGATGCAGGGAGTGTAGCAGGGATGCAGGGAGGGTAGCAGGGAGTGTAGCATTTATGCAGGGAGTGTAGCAGGCATGCAGGGAGTATAGCAATGATGCAGGGAGTGTAGAAGGGATGCAGGGAGTGTAGCAGGGATGCAGGGAGTGTAGCAGGGATGCAGGGAGTGTAGCAGGGATGCAGGGAGTGTAGCAGGGAGTGTAGCAGGGATGCAGTGAGTGTAGCAGGGATGCAGGGAGTGTAGCAGGGATGCAGGGAGTGTAGCAGGGATGCAGGGAGTGTAGCAGGGATGCAGGGAGTGTAGCAGGGATGCAGGGAGTGTAGCAGGCATGCAGGGAGTATAGCAATGATGCAGGGAGTGTAGCAGGGATGCAGAGAGTGTAGCAGGGATGCAGGGAGTGTAGCAGGGATGCAGGGAGTGTAGCAGGGATGCAGGGAGTGTAGCAGGGATGCAGGGAGTGTAGCAGGGATGCAGGGAGTGTAGCAGGGATGCAGGGAGTGTATCAGGGATGCAGGGAGTGTAGCAGGGATGCAGGGAGTGTAGCAGGGATGCAGGGAGTGTAGCAGGGATGCAGGGAGTGTAGCAGGGATGCAGGGAGTGTAGCAGGGATGCAGGGAGTGTAGCAGGGATGCAGGGAGTGTAGCAGGGATGCAGGGAGTGTAGCAGGGATGCAGGGAAAGTAGCAGGGATGCAGGGAGTGTAGCAAGGATGCAGGGAGTGTAACAAGGATGCAGGGAGTGTAGCAGGGATGCAGGGAGTGTAGCAGGGATGCAGGGAGTGTAGCAAGAATGCAGGGAGTGTAGCTAGGATGCAGGGAGTGTAGCAAGGATGCAGGGAGTGTAGCAGGCATGCAGGGAGTGTAGCAGGCATGCAGGGAGTTTAGCATTCATGCAGGGAGTGCAGCATTCAAAGAAAAAGGCCAGTAACCCCAGAAAAGAACTTGGTATCTGCAGTGTTAATGGAAGGGGATTCCCCTTCCAAATACTAGCAGGTACCACCTTCTTCCCTCCTCCAGTCCTCCACACATCAACAACTCTTCAATAAATGTAAGTGACATGTTATTGTACTATTTATTTCTTATTTGTTTTTATAAAATTGTGTTTAATTTAATGTCAAAAAGTTCTAAAAAATATTTTATTTTAATACTTTTGGATGTCTGTAACGGATTAATTTTATTATCATTATTTCTTATGGGGAAAATAGAATCGGAGTTCGACCAAACCGGTGGTCGACGGGCCCTCTGTGACGGATTGCCGAGAACCGGGGGCTCACTGTATAATCATATTGTAATTTGAAATAATATATAACTAGAATAAACTCAATCAATTTCTCTAGTATTAAGTACTTAGTGAATAAGTCTTTAGAATAAGCTGCCCCTAATGCCATGGCATGCCAGTGGCTCTCCTTGCATTACAGTTTTATAATTGTAACTACCAATAACTATGTATACTTGTAACTTGCATCAAAATAAAAATATTATTATTATTATTATTATTATATTATTATGAGGTAGGAATAGATCTGTCTATGAATTAATTTTTCAAAGATTTTAGAGAGCAGAGGTAAGTTAGATCTTGGTCTATAATTATTCAAGTCTGCTTGATCACTTCCTTTATGGATCGGGGTAACCCTCGTTATTTTGAGAATTGATGGGAAGGTGGAGGATTCAATGGATTTGTTGAAGAGTGTTGCAATAATTGGTGACAGTACCTGAGAAGCTTTTTTGTACAAAAAAGGTGGTAAGCTGTTTATGTCTCCTGCCTTGTTTTTAAGGGTGCTGATGATGAGCGAGACTTCTATTGGGTTAGTTGGAGCTAAGAATAGTGTATTCAGGTAGGTGTTGGTGAGGTAGTCTGATGGACAGGTGTTTGAGCTTGGGGTGCTAGATTCTTTCCTATAGTGGAGAAGAAAACATTTGATTACTCAAATATGCCTATCCATCAAGGAGGAAGGGGTACCTTAATGTCTGGAAAAAGATTTTGATCCAAGGAGCTAAGGGGTATATCCTACGAGGAGAAGTTAAGGGAAATCGACCTGACGACACTGGAAGACAGGAGAGCTAGGGGGGATATGATAATGGCATATAAAATACTACGAGGAATCGACAAGGTGGACAGAGAGAGGATGTTCCAGAGATGGGATACAGCAACAACGGGTCACAGTTGGAAGTTGAAGACTCAGATGAATCACAGGGATGTTAGGAAGTATTTTTTCAGTCACAGAGTTGTCAGGAAGTGGAACAGTCTGGGAAGTGATGTAGTGGAGCCAGGATCCATACATAGCTTTAAGAAGAGGTATGATAAAGCTCATGGAGCAGGAAGAGTGACCTAGTAGCGACCAGTGAAGAGGCAGGGCCAGGAGCTGTGAATCAACCCCTGCAGCCACAACTAGGCGAGTAAACACACAAAAAAAAATTGACAAGTGCCTTTGACAACTAGTAACACTAACACATACATTTATTTATTTATTACATGTATATGCATGCATGCCTGCTTATATAAAAGAATGGTGGAAGTACCATACATTAATACTGCAGCAGAAAATAACATATTAGGTAAGATAAGAATGAGTGAATTAGTCAGCTTTACCTTGATTATTGGCACCAGTAATATAATGGAAAAGGTTGAAGAACAATTTTCTCTGGCTCTTGTCACTATAAGTTTGCTCAGTGGTGTTAGAGCAGACCCACTTGGCAGGCTGATACATCCTCTCTTCATAACCCTGAGGAATTAATACAAATTATATCTTTGTTAGTGCCTTACTCTTTAAAGTATTTTTTAGGCACTACAGACATGCCAACTTTGGTCACATGCACAAGGGCAATTAATACAGCCTCTCGTCACTTAGCGACATACTCGTTTACCAACGACTCGGACTTACGACAGGCTATCTGACCAGTATGCATACCAAAATAATGTATATTAGAGCTGATTTAAATCTACAGTGGACCTCCGGTTAACGGCCATAATTCGTTCCAGAATGCTGTTCAAGTGCCGTTACCGAACGAATTTATTAACATAAGGAATAATGTAAATTAGATTAGTCCTTTTGGACCCCCAAACATACACTTACAAAAGCACTTACAAAGATACACTTACATAATTGTTAGTGTTTGGAGCAGGCCGTTAACTGGGGGTCCACTGTATTTTGTTTATTACAATATACAGTACACTACTGTATAAACATTTAAAAATATACCAGAAATGTTATAAATGATGCAAAGGTGATATTAAAACAATATCAAAGATGGTTGACACAAACCCACTACCATTATAGTATCCTCCTCACTTAGCGGCTAATTCGTTTACAGACGTGGTCTTAGGAATGGAACTCTGTCATTAAGTGAGGAGAGGCTGTACTGCAATTCGTCTATTTACAGTGGACCTCCGAGTATCGGCCGGCCTGAGTATTGGCCAACTCAAGTTTCGGTTGCTTTTTTAGTCCCAATTTTTACCCGACTATCGGCCGTTTCCCCGAGTATCGGCCCGCGTACCAGACCTGTCCGCCTGCAAACGCAGGCATCGTGAGCCAGTCTAGCTTTGTTTACCATTGAGTGAACATTACCCAGCATGCTCATTCAAACATTTCACAATAATTTTATTGTGTTTATTGATTGTCACTGTGAAATAAGTCACCATGGGTCCAAAGAAGCTTCCTAGTGGCACCCCTGTGGTAAAGAAAGTGAGGAACACCATTGAACTCAAGAAGGAGATAGTAGAAAAGTATGAGAGTGGCGTACGTGTGGGGGAGCTTGCCAGGATGTACAACAAAAACAAGCTATCACCTCTATCCTGGCAAAGAGAAAAGAAATCAAGGATGCTAATGTTGCGAAAGGTGTTGATATGTTAACGAAAAATAGATTACAAACAGTGGATGAAGTTGAGAAGTTGTTGGTGGTGATAGCGGGTGATAGTGTTTCTATGGCGATAATTTGTAAAAAGGCAAGGCAGTTGCACACAGATCTTGTCAAGAAAATGCCTGGAACCAGTGCTGATGCGAGTGATTTTAAGGCCAGCAAAGGCTGGTTTGACAGATTTAGAAAATGTAGTGGCATACACAGTGTTGTAAGGCATGGTGAGGCAGCCAGTTCAGATAAACTTGCTGCTGAAAAGTTTGTGAGTGAATTTAAGGGGTTTGTAGACACTGAAAAATTCAAACCCCAACAAGTGTTTAATTGTAATGAAACAGGCCTATTTTGGAAGAAAATGCCAAAGAGGACCTACATTACTCAGGAGGAAAAGGCACTGCCAGGACACAAGCCTATGAAAGACAGGCTAACTCTCATGTTGTGTAGTAATGCTAGTGGGGATTTTAAAGTGAAGCCTTTACTGGTGTATCACTCTGAAAATCCCAGTGTTCAAGAAACACAATGTCGTCAAAAATAAATTGTGTGTGTTTTGGAAGGCTAACACTAAGGCATGGGTCACGAAGCAAATTTTCGTAGAGTGGGTCCATCAAGTGTTTGGTCCCGGTGTGAAAAAATACCTACAGGAAAAGCAATTGGGACTCAAGTGCCTCCTGATACAGACTTTTTGTCTGATGAGTTCAGTTTCATCACAGTGAAGTTCTTGCCTCCTAACACCACTCCTCTCATCCAGCCCATGGACCAGCAGGTCATTTCTAACTTCAAAAAACTCTACACAAAAGCAGTGTTTCAAAAGTGCTTTGAAATGACCTCACACACTGAGTCGACCCTAAGAGAGTTCTGGAGGAATCACTTTAGTATCCTCCATTGCATAAGCCTTATAGGTAAGGCTTGGGAGGGAGTGACTTCCAGGACTTTGAACTCTGCTTGGAGACAATTGTGGCCAGGGTGTGTCCAACAGAGGGATTTTGAAGGGTTTGAGGCTGACCCTGACTCTGATGACCCTGTGCCTGTTGTGGAAGGTATTGTGGCATTGGGAAAGTCCCTGGAGTTGGAGGTGAGTGGCGAGGATGTGGAAGAGTTGGTGGAGGACCACAGGGTAGAGCTAACCACTGAAGAGCTGCAAGAGCTTCATCTGGAACAGCATCAGACCACAGTAGAGGAAATTGATTCACAGGAGGAAGAAGATAGACTGGAGGTGCATTCTTCAGAGATTAAGGAAATTTGTTCAATGTGAAATAAGGTGCAGGAATTTGTTGAAAAATACCACCCTGAGCAAGCTGAAATAAGCCATCTCTGCAACAAGTTCAGTAACAGAGCCATATTGCACTTCAGGAACATGTTAAAGAGGTGCCAGAAACAAAGGACTGTGGACAGTTATTTTGTGAGACAGGGGTCCAGTGACTCTCAAGCTGGTCCTAGTGGCATTAAAAGACCAAGAAGGAAAGTAACCCCAGATAGGGCTTTGATACCTGAAGTCCTTATGGAGGGGATTCCCCTTCCAAACACTAAGCCCTCGCTCACTCCTTCCTATCTTCCAGATGCCAGCAAGTCTCTTCAATAAAGGTAAGTAAATATTATTTTAAATGTAAATTTATAAATTTAATATGTGTTGTTATTATGTGTTTTGTGTATGTAAAACTATACTAGTTATTCTTTAAAAAATGAATTTTTTGTGAATATTTTTGGGTGTCTTAAACGGATTAATTGTATTTCCATTATTTTTTATGGGAAATAATGATTCGACTTTCGGCCAGTTCGAGTTAAGGCCTATCTCCTGGAACAGATTACGACCGATACTCGGGGGTCCACTGTACCTTATTTTAAAATACAGTGGACCCCCAGTTTTCGTGATTTTTTCGTTCCAGAATGCTGTTCAAGTGCCATTACCAAACAAATTTATTCCCATAAGGAATAATGTAAAGTAGACTAGTCCTTTTAGACACCCAAAAATACACTAACAAAAGCATTTAAAAAAATGCACTTACATAAAAGGGCGAGTTTGGAGCAGGACGAACACCGGGGGTCCACTATACTAAATTTTGTTCAAATACACTGGCAAAGTCACACTAAAGAGCAAGACATTTACTTCATTACGCCCCCTCCCCCAGCCCAAATACAGTGGTACCTCGAGTTACGATATTTTTTCAATCGAGAATGCTGTTCAAGTGCCATTACCAAACGAATTTATCCCCATAAGGAATAATGTAAAATAGACTAGTCCTTTTACACCCCCAAAAATATACCTACAAAAGCATTTAAAAAAATAAACTTACATAAAAGGGCGATTTTGGGGACCATCGTAACTCAAGGTACCACTGTATATGCCACCACAGTTGCACCAGCTGGGTATATGACTGCATAAAGCCATCTAAAACCTGATGGAAACCAACATAAGTAACCTCTTATGACCAAAAGAAACACTGTTATCATCTTTACAAATAGTTGACTACAGTTGCTGCTGTTTTACTGCATAAAGAAATCACAGCTCTCTAATTAAGGCCTGTTAAACATATCATAAAAGATTTACAACATTCAAGCAACATGACTGAAGACAGAGGTAGGGAAACTGGATCAAAGTTTAACTAAAATATTCATGACAATATATCTAACTCCCACCAAGGACACAGAAGGCAGCATTCTATACTGATGCATGATGGATCAAAATGATCCTCCTACTTCAGGAAACTGGACCCAACAAATGAACTTTTGGCAACTATCAACAGGCAAGTAGATGAAATGTCATCATTGCAAAATACTCTTCAGAACATGGAAATAAGTGGCACTGTTTGAATATACAGTGGACCCTCGGTTTTCGTTGAAAATTCTTTCCAGAATGCTGTTTGAGTGCCATTACCAAACGAATTTGTTCCTATAAGGACAAGTGTAAATTAGATTAGTCGTTTCAGAACCCCAAAAATACACTTACAAAAGTTCTTACAAAAATACATTTACATAATTGTTCGAGTTTGGAGGTGAACGAAAACCGAGGGTCCACTGTACTTGGTTATTCTAGATTAATTATTATGGTATGTGTTTAGGTTTGAGGGAATATCTGGGTTATATAAACATTGTAATTTGTGTGTCCATAACACCTAGGTGTCTTCAAGACTACTGTTAACCCTTTGGGGGTCCAAGGGGTCTCTCTGAAACTCGTTCTCAGGGTCCACGAATTAAAAAAAAAAATTATTTTTTCTTATGGAATGATAGAGAATCTTTTTCCGATCATAACGCCACAAAAATTATGAAATTTGATCGAAAACTAACGGAATTATGCTTTCGCGAAGTTAGCGGTAGCCATGACACTTACGCATCGGCGATTTCGCCAACTTTGAGCCCTATTTTCGGCACATTCCAATGTTTCAGTCTACTAAAATTATAGCTATTTCGCTAGAACTCCATTTCTTCTATCGATTGAGTACAAGAAACCGCCTATTTACCAATTTCAACTACCCAAAATAGTGGTCAGAAAATGGCAATTTGGCCAATTTCACACAAATTTCAAACGATGCCAATTTCAAAATAGGGTCCATAATATACAAGGCAGACATTCCTGGCACTAAAATAACATCATCTCTGTTCATTAGTCACGTCTCCAGGCCCCTCTTACATTACTTTTGCTTTCCATTTTGAATTTTTATTCTCACAAAAAATAGAAGATTTACTGTTATGCATACAACTGCATCACTGTAAAAATGGTATAAATAATATCAGCGCACTTGTGCAAGAATATTAGACTCTCCAGTTGATGTGTATTGGACGCATGGTGTGATTTGTTTACTCCTGAACATCGGCCAAAATCGAACATTTTCGCTACTTTGCGCTCAGTTTCAAGGTACTTGTCATCGTAAAACCAGTCAAAATTATCTCTATTTCTGTAATATATCATCTATTCTATAAAATGAGACTAAGAAAACGAGAATACAAGCATAAATACCATACGAAAATAGACTGCAAAGTCGCTGTTTTAAACCAAAAACACGGTCAGTTTTTTTTTTTCCTCATTATGCATTGTGTGGTGCAGGAATTTTTTTATATTGCGCACACTGACCGCACAGACCCATTCTATCACATCTAGGCCTAACAGCCTGTTTCTGCTTGATTTGAGGGCGCTAGAATTTAGGCATACTAGTACGTCAATAACCACAGTGCGTAAAACGTACTTGTACGACCATAACCCCGAAAGTGTTAAACATATATTTACAAGGAAATCTTATGATCTTACAACTTAAAGCAACTGTGTGACTGTTGTCTGAATCCGTAGTGATTAAAATTACAAAGAATAGTGTGGTCAACAATACCCAAAGGCTGGCACAGATCAATGTTGTTGTAACCTCTTTTAAGAACATATGAATGGAGGAGCACTGTAATAGGCCTACCATTCCATAGTACGTAATCAAATCTGGCTCACACTTAACCACTTACACTCATGTAACTGTCATAAGCAAAATTTAATAAAGTTTTGAACTAATATGCATTTATATTTTTTTTTAAATTGTTACTTTTTAACATGCTGGCCGTCTCCCACCTAGGTAGGGTGACCCAAAAAAAGAAACACTTTCACCATCGCTCATACTGTGACTGTCTTGCCAGAGGCACACAAATACAATGGACCCTCGCTATTCGAACACTCCAAAACTCACCCTTTTATGCAAGTTTATTATTGTAAGTGCTTTTATAAGTGTATTTTTGGGGGTCTGAAATGGACTAATCTAATTTACATCATTCCTTATGGGAATAAATTTGTTTGGTAACAGCACTTGAACAGCATTCTGGAATGAGGGTGAGTTTTGGAGTGTTCGAATAGCGAGGGTCCACTGTACAACAGTTTTGATGTCACTCTAAACAGCAAATATCCTAAATCCTTCCTTTAGAGTGCAGGCATTGTACTTCCCACCTCCATGACTCAAATCCAGCTAATTGGTTTCCCTGAATCCCTTCACAAAATATTACGCTGCTCACACTTCAACAACTCATCAAGTCCCAAAAACCATTGGTCTCCACTCACTTCTATCTAACATGCTCACTCATGCCAGTATTTTGCTCCTTCCTTTCTTAATGATCAAACCACCTCAACAACTCCTCCTCAGCCCTCTGAATAATACTTTTAGTAACTCCGCATCTGCTCCTAATTTCCACTCTACGAATTTTCTGCATAATATTTACGCTACACAGTGTGCCTTTAGACACGACATCTCCAATGCCTCCAACCTCCTTCTCCTCTGCAACAGTCACAACCCATGCTTCACACCCATATAAGAGTGTTGGTACCAGTATGCTCTCATATATTCCCTTCTTTGCCTCCATGGCTAATTTTCTTTGTTTCCAGAGATACCTCAATGCACCACTCACCTTTTTCCCTTTATCAGTTTTTTTGGTTTAACTCGTCCTTCATAAACCCATCCGCCAACATGTCTACTCAATAATATCTGAACACATTCACTTCTTCCATACTCTCTCCCTCCAGTCTGATATCTAATTTGTCCTTACCTAACTCGTTTGATACCTTCACCTTACTCTTATCTATGTTCACTTTCAACTTTCTTCCTTTACACACCCTCCCAAACTTGGCCAATTACCTTTGCAACTTCTCTTTAGAATCTCCCAAAGGCACAGTATCATCAGTAAAATGTAACTGTGTCAACTCCCATTTTGTATTTGATTTCACATAATTTAATCCCACCCCTCTCCCCAACACCCTAGTATGTACAGTATTTACTTCTTTTACTCTATTAATATGTTAAACAACCATGGTGACATCATGCATCTCTAAGGCCTACTTTTACTGGAAAGTAATCTCCCTCTCTCCTACACACACTAACCTAAGCCTCAATATCCTCATAAAAACTCTTTACAGCATTTTAGTAACATACTACCTATTCCATACACTTGCAACATCTGCCACATTGTTTCTCTATCCACCCTATCATATGCCTTTTGTGAATTCATAAAAGCAACAAAAACTTCCCTACCTTTATGTAAACATTGTTCATTCATATGCTTCAATGTAAAGTCTACACATCCCCTACCCATTCTAATGCCTCCTTGTTCATCTGTGATCGTGCTCTCCATCTTACCCCTCAGTCTTTCAATAATAACCCTTCCATACACTTTACCTGGTATATTCAGTAGGCTTATTCTCCTACAATTTTCACACACTCTTTTGTCCCCTATCCCTTTATATAAAGGAACTATGTATGCTCTCTGCCAGTCCCTAGGTACCTTCTCCTCTTTCATACATTTATTGAACAAAAGTAACAACCACTCCAAAACTACATCCCCAACTGCTTTAAACATTTCTGTCACGATCCCATCAGTTCCAGCTGCTTTACCACCTTTCATTCTACCCAATGCCTCAAAATATCCCTGCCATCTTCCCAGTACCTCCAACTCTCCACCTATTCACCCCCCTATTCTGGTTTTAACTGAGAAATCCATTTATTCATTAGGCTTTCTTAACCTATTTATCTCACTCCAAAGCTTTTTCATAGTCTCAGCAAAATTTGTTGACTGCACCCCCCACTATCATTTGCTCGCCTTTTACACTCCGTCACCACTCTCTTCACCTCTCTTTTACTCTCCATATACTCCACCCTTCTTATATCATTTTTTCTTTGTAATAACCTCTCATAAGCAAACTTTTTCTCTCTTATCATACCCTTTACCTCATCATTCCACCAATCACTCCTCTTTCCTCCTGCACTCACCCAATATCCACAGACTTCTGCCCCACATTCTAACACTGCATTTTTAAAACTATCCCATCCCTCTTCAGCCCCTGCACTACCTATACTCTCACTAGCCCATCTTTCTCTCAACAGCTGCTTTTATCTCACCCTGACTTCACCCTCCCTTAGTTTATAAAATGTATAATTTTTATAACAATGAAGTGAATTATGAATACAAATAGTAATTTACAAGAATTTATAACAAAGTGTACAAATAAGGAAACCATAAATATACAGTGGTCCCTCGGTTTTCGTGCATCTCCAAACTTGAACATTTATGTAAGTGTATTTTCGTAAGTGCTGTTGCAAGTGTATTTTTGGGGGTCTGAAATAGACTAACCTATGTGACATTATTTCTTAAGGAAGTAAATTCGTTCGGTAATGGCACTTGAGCAGCATTCTGGAACGAATTTTCGGCGAAAACCGAGGGACCACTGTACATTAATTAACTTTAAAGATACTCACCTCAGAAACTTTGAGCACTTGGTAAGGTACAGTCTCCTCAGGTTCCACTTCATACTGTCAGTGTTAAAACATTACAATATTAACTTAGTATGAAAAACATTTACTGAAAAAATGAAAAACTTTAAATAGCCACAAGTAACTCTGCAAAGCATTTCACTAGTTCTACATTAACAGCTATTTCATATACATATGGATTTAGCACTTTTTTGTAAATATAATAATGAGCCCTAGATACTACATTCTTGCAGAAATATACCTCACAGGAAGTGCAAAAAACAATTTCTTCCTAAAGTAATTATTGCAGAACATAATGATCAATGCTTCTGTAAAAATTCAGTCACCATCATCAATACCTTTTCTCTGGAAACAAATATTATATTTAACTATTAAAAAAAAAAACTATATACATTATCAATGTTGATAATGTAGTCAGTATTTTCTTTTAGAGCTGGCAATGTATGTTTGAATCCAGAGAAAACATCCTGAAGATGGTGACTGATGCCTATCAATCTTTGATAATTATGTTTAACACTGTAAACACTTCAAGACAAAATTTTCTTTCTCACTTCCTGTGAAACAAAAGACATATATTTTTATGTTGTCAATTATTACTGATATAATTGACATGGGCTGATAAAATATAAATTTTGTTTCCTAACATAAAAAACACCACGACTAGCTAAAAAGTTTATAAACATACATTTACAATGAAATATAATTATAAATACAGTATACAATGACAAGACAAGTTAATGAACAATGTTATATTCACCAGTGATGTAGTCAACTTCACCAGCAACAGTAGGCCTACACAGGTAGCAGCACTCTTCATCTCGCTCAACCTCTTAAAGACAAATGAGTTAGACAATTTTTGAGCAGCAAGGACTTAAGGCAGTGTGTCAGGTTAATAAATAAATAAATATTTTTTTTTTTTTTTTTCAAAAAGTCGGCCGTCTCCCACCGAGGCAGGGTGACCCAAAAAGAAAGAAAATTCCCCAAAAGAAAATACTTTCATCATCATTCAACACTTTCACCACACTCATACATAATCACTGTCTTTGCAGAGGCGCTCAGATACGACAGCTGAGAATAGTCCCTCCCAGCTGTCACTATCCCAGACCCCTACTTTAAAGTGCAGGCATTGTACTTCCCATTTCCAGGACTCAATTCCAACTAAATCAATTAACTGGTTTCCCTGAATCCCTTCACAAAATGTTACCCTGCTCACACTCCAACAGATCGTCATGTCCCAAAAACCATTCGTCTCCATTCACTCCTATCTAACACGCTCCTACATGGTTGCTGGAAGTCCAAGCCCCTCACTGTATTACTAAATGTAAAAGGAGAAACTTTCGTTTTTCCTTTTGGGCCACCCCGCTTCAGTGGGAAACGGCCGACGTGTTGAAAGAAGAAAGAAAGATATATATATATATATATATATATATACAGTGGACCCCCGAGTTTCGTAAACCCCGGAAATCGTACATTTATGTAAGTATAATATTGTAAGTGCTTGTGGAAAAGTATTTTTGGGGGTCTGAAATAGACTAACCTACGTGACATTTTTCCTTAAGGGAGTAAATTCGTTCGGTAATGGCACTTGAGCAGACTTCAGGAGTGAAGTTTTTACGAAACTCGGGGGTCCACTGTATACAGTGGTACCTCGAGTTACGATGGTCCCCAAAATCGCCCTTTTATGTAAGTTTATTTTTTTAAATGCTTTTGTAAGTATATTTTTGGGGGTGTAAAAGGACTAGTCTATTTTACATTATTCCTTATGGGGATAAATTCGTTTGGTAATGGCACTTGAACAGCATTCTCGAACGAAAAAATATCGTAACTCGAGGTACCACTGTACAGTGATACCTCGAGTTACGATGGTCCCCAAAATCGCCCTTTTATGTAAGTTTATTTTTTTAAATGCTTTTGTAGGTATATTTTTGGGGGTGTAAAAGGACTAGTCTATTTTACATTATTCCTTATGGGGATAAATTCGTTTGGTAATGGCACTTGAACAGCATTCTTGAACGAAAAAATATCGTAACTCGAGGTACCACTGTGTATGTATGTATGTATGTATGTATGTATGTATGTATGTATGTATGTA
Organism: Cherax destructor; assembly: GCA_009830355.1. Lineage (NCBI taxonomy): Eukaryota > Metazoa > Arthropoda > Malacostraca > Decapoda > Parastacidae > Cherax > Cherax destructor. The sequence goes on along the minus strand of WNWK01010806.1, from coordinate 30,762 downwards.
TGTATGTATGTATGTATGTATGTATGTATTATATATATATATATATATATATATATATATATATATATATATATATATATATATATATATATATATATATATATATATATATATATATATATTTTTTTTTTTTAAATGCTTTTGTAGGTATATTTTGGGGGTGTAAAAGGACTAGTCTATTTTACATTATTCCTTATGGGGATAAATTCGTTTGGTAATGGCACTTGAACAGCATTCTTGAACGAAAAAATATCGTAACTCGAGGTACCACTGTGTGTGTGTGTGTGTGTGTGTGTGTGTGTGTGTGTGTGTGTGTGTGTGTGTGTGTGTGTGTGTGTGTGTGTGTGTGTGTGTGTTACTCACCTATTTGTACTCACCTATTTGTGGTTGCAGGGGTCGAGTCATAGCTCCTGGCCCCGCCTCTTCACTGATTGCTACTAGGTCCTCTCTCTCCCTGCTCCATGAGCTTTATCAAACCTAGTCTTAAAACTATGTATGGTTCCTGCCTCCACTATGTCGCTTTCTAAGCTATTCCACTTCCTGACAACTCTATGACTGAAGAAATACTTCCTAACATCCCTTTGACTCATAGGAGTCTTCAACTTCCAATTATGACCCCTTGTTTCTGTGTCCCCTCTCTGGAACATCTTGTCTCTGTCCACCTTATCTATTCCTCGCAGTATTTTATATGTCGTTATCATGTCTCCCCTAACCCTCCTGTCCTCTAGTGTCGTCAGGCCGATTTCCCTTAACCTTTCTTCGTAGGACAATCCCCTTAGCTCTGGGACTAGTCTTGTTGCAAACCTTTGCACTTTCTCTAATTTCTTGACGTGCTTGACCAGGTGTGGGTTCCAAACCGGTGCTGCATACTCCAGTATGGGCCTGACGTATATGGTATACAGAGTCTTGAATGATTCCTTAGTGAGGTATTGGAACGCTATTCTTAGGTTTGCCAGCCGCCCGTATGCTGCAGCAGTTATCTGATTGATGTGTGCCTCAGGAGATGTGCTCGGTATTATACTCACCCCAAGATCTTTTCTTTGAGTGAGGCTTGCAGTCTTTGGCCACCTAGACTATACTCTGTCTGCGGTCTTCTTTGCCCTTCCCGATATTCATGACTTTACATTTGGCAGGGTTAAATTCAAGGAGCCAGTTACTGGACCAGGCTTGCAGCCTGTCCAGGTCTCTTTGTAGTCCTGCCTGATCCTCGACTGATTTTATTCTTCTCATTAACTTCACATCATCTGCAAACAGGGACACTTCTGAGTCTATCCCTTCCGTTATGTCATTCACATATACCAAAAACAGTACAGGTCCTAAGACTGACCCTTGTGGAACTCCACTCGTCACAGGTGCCCACTCTGACATCTCGTCACGTACCATGACTCGTTGTTGCCTCCCTGTCAGATATTCTCTGATCCATTGCAGTGTTTTTTCCTGTTACGTGTGCCTGATCCTTTAGCTTTTGCATTAACCTCTTGTGAGGAACTGTGTCGAACGCCTTCTTGCAGTCCAAAAATGCAGTCTATCCACCCCTCTCTCTCGTGTCTTACTTCTGTTACCTTATCATAAAACTCCAGTAGGTTTGTGACACAGGATTTTCCTTCCCTGAAACCGTGCTGGTTGTCGTTTATAAGCTTGTGTCTTTCTAGGTGCTCCACCACTCTCCTCCTGATGATCTTCTCCATGACTTTGCATACTATACACGTCAGTGACACAGGTCTGTAGTTTAATGCCTCGTGTCTGTCTCCTTTCTTAAAAATTGGGACTACATTTGCCATCTTCCACGCCTCAGGTAGTTGCCCAGTTTCAATGGATGTGTTGAAGATTTGTGTTAGTGGCACACACAACATCTCTGCTCCCTCTCTAAGGACCCACGGAGAAATGTTGTGTTGTGTGTGTGTGTTGTGTGTTTGTGTGTGTGTGTGTGTGTGTGTGTGTGTGTGTGTGTGTGTGTGTGTGTGTGTGTGTGTGTGTGTGTGTGTGTGTGTGTGTGTGTGTGTGTGTGTGTGTGTGTGTGTGTGTGTGTGTGTGTGTGTGTGTGTGTGTGTGTGTGTGTGTGTGTGTGTGTGTGTGTGTGTGTGTGTGTGTGTGTGTGTGTGTGTGTGTGTGGTTTTGTGTGTGTGTGTGTGTGTGTGTGTGTGTGTGTGTGTGTGTGTGTGTGTGTGTGTGTGTGTGTGTGTGTGTGTGTGTGTGTGTGTGTGTGTGTGTGTGTGTGTGTGTGTGTGTGTGTGTGTGTGTGTGTGTGTGTGTGTGTGTGTGTGTGTGTATAATATATATATATATATATATATATATATATATATATATATATATATATATATATATATATATATATATATATATATACAGTGGACCCTCGGTTAACGAATACCCCGGAAATCGTGCAATTATGTAAGTATAATTTTGTAAGTTCTTGTGGAAGTGTATTTTTGGGGGTCTGAAATAGACTAACCTACGTGAAATTTTTCCTTAAGGGAGTAAATTCGTTTGGTAATGGCACTTGAGCAGACTTCAGGAGTGAAGTTTTACGAACTTCGGGGTCCACTGTATATATATATATATATATATATACAGTGGACCCACGAGTAACGAGCACCCTGGAAATCGTACAATTATGTAAGTATAATATTGTAAGTGCTTTTGTAAGTGTATTTTTGGGGGTCTGAAAAGGACTAACCTTCTTGACATTATTTCTTAAGGGAGTAAATTCATTCGGTAATGGCACTTGAGCAGGCTTCTGGAATGAATTTTGCTCGTTACTCTGGGGTCCACTGTATATATATATACATGTATATATATATACATATGTTTTCATTGCATTTATGGATTTAGAAAAGGCATATGATAGAGTGGATAGGGGAGCAATGTGGCAAATGTTGCAAGTGTATGGAATAGGTAGTAAGTTACTGAAGGCTGTAAAGAGTTTTTATGAGGATAGTGAGGCTCAGGTTAGGGTGTGTAGGAGAGAGGGAGATTACTTCCCGGTAAAAGTAGGTCTTAGACAGGGATGTGTAATGTCACCATGGTTGTTTAATATATTTATAGATGGGGTTGTAAAAGAAGTAAATGCTAGGGTGTTGGGGAGAGGGGTGGGATTAAATTATGGAGAATTAAATGCAAAATGGGAGTTGACATAGTTACTTTTTGCTGATGATACTGTGCTTATGGGAGATTCTAAAGAAAAGTTGCAAAGGTTAGTGGACGAGTTTGGGAGAGTGTGTAAAGGTAGAAAGTTAAAAGTGAACATAGATAAGAGTAAGGTGATGAGGGTATCAAACGATTTAAATAAAGAAAAATTGGATATCACATTGGAGAGAGGGATTATGGAAGAAGTAAATGTTTTCAGATATTTGGGAGTTGATGTGTCAGCGGATGGGTTTATGAAGGATGAGGTTAACCATAGAATTGATGAAGGAAAAAGGTGAGTGGTGCATTGAGGTATCTGTGGAGACAAAAACGTTATCCATGGAGGCAAAGAAGGGAATGTACGAAAGTATAGTGGTACCAACACTCTTATATGGGTGTGAAGCATGGGTTGCAAATGCTGCAGCGAGGAGGAGGCTGGAGGCAGTGGAGATGTCCTGTCTAAGGGCAATGTGTGGTGTAAATATTATGCAGAAAATTCGGAATGTGGAAATTAGGAGAAGGTGTGGAGTTACTAAAAGTATTTGTCAGAGGGCTGAAGAGGGTTTGTTGAGGTGGTTTGGTCATTTAGAAGAATGGATCAAAGTAGAATGACTTGGAGAGCGTATAAATCTGTAGGGAAGGAAGGCGGGGTAGGGGTCGTCCTAGAAAAGGTTGGGGGGAAGGGGTAAAGGAGGTTTTGTGGGCGAGGGCTTGGACTTCCAGCAAGCATGTGTGAGCGTGTTAGATAGGAGTGAATGGAGACGAATGGTTTTTGGGACATGACGATCTGTTGGAGTGTGAGCAGGGTAACATTTTGTGAAGGGATTCAGGGAAACCAGTTAATTGATTTAGTTGGACTTGAGTCCTGGAAATGGGAAGTACAATGCCTGCACTTTTACACGGGGACAGGAAATGGGTCTCATCCTGAATCCATCCAAATGTGAAATCATCTCAGTCAATCAACAAGTGATAGATGCAGTGTTATCAAAACTACCAGGAGCAACAGTCATTGCCCTTACTAATAGTGTCTTGCTTGGAGCACCTCTGGGAAGCGAGGCCATTGACACAATTCTCAGGAAGAAACTGGAAGAATTGAGGAGAATGGAACAACGAATAGGCAAACTTGACACCCATGATGCCTTGTACCTTCTCACAAAATGCTTGAGTCTGCCCAGGTTGACATATTTCCTAAGATGTGCTCCTTCATATGATAACCCTATACTGCACGAATATGACAGTATCCTGAGGCAGATCTTTACTAAAGTACTTAACCTTACTCTAGAAGATGGGCAGTGGACCAAGCTACACTCCCAGTCAGACTAGGAGGCATTGGTGTCCGCAAGTCATCTCTGATTGCTCTACCTGCTTTCCTGTCTTCATGCATTGCATCCAGAGAGCTTGTAGCAGCAATTCTCCCTGAACATCTTAGGGACACGATTGGCATCCATGACCAAAAGTTCGTTGATGGAGCCAGGATCTGGGATAACCTAACAGGCTCTGAAACCAGGCCTGCTCCCCCCAACAACTACAAACAGTCGCACTGGGATGGCCCAATAGTAGAGAATATAGCCTCAGCAATGCTTCAGTGTGTGTCAGGGAAGGATAGAGCCCGCCTCCTTGCAGTGAGAGCTCCTCATGCAGGGGACTTTCTTTTGGCTGTTCCCAACTCCAGCCTTGGCACACGCCTCGACCCACAGACCATCCGCATAGGTGTTGCCCTTCGACTTGCTGCCCCTATTCTCGCCGAACACAGGTGTATTTGTGGCAGTGAAGCAGCAGACCGATTCGGGTACCATGGTCTTGTGTGTCGTAAATCCGAGGGAAAGATTGCAAGACATGAAGAGGTTAATAACATTATCAAGAGGAGCCTCACAACAGCCGGATGCCCAGCAGTAAGGGAACCACCCCAACTATGCAGATCTGATGGCAGCCAAAAGCGTCCAGATGGTATCACCCTTCAAGCCTGGACAGACGGCAAGCAGGTGGTGTGGGACTACACATGTGCATCTACCTTGGCTGATACCTATCTCCAATACACCAGGGAGGAAGGAGGGGCAGCTGCCACCTTCAGGGAGTCCCAGAAGTCGAGAAAATATGGAGAACTTGCCCATCATTATATGTTTGTTCCCATAGGCTCAGAGACCCTTGGCTCATGGGAAAAGAGTGCATCTAAGTTCCTCAAGGAGCTGGGCAAACGACTCAACAGGGTCACTAGGGATCCCAGGGCAGCTAGTTTTCTGTTCCAGCGACTCAGCGCTGCTGTTCAGAAGGGTAATGCATGCTGTATTCTGGGCACGCGCCCCAGCTCGGAAGAGCTGGATGAGATTTTCGCATTATAATCAGTGACAAACATGTAACAATATGTACTAGACATGTATCTCTCACACCTCGTGTACTGTATATGCCATCTTTATATCAACAATGTATCTCTTAAATCTTTTGTACCATATTATGTAATAAAATATACCTATTGGTAAAAAAAAAAAAAAAAAAAAGATGGGGTGGTAGAAGTGGAATATTCAAATGGCATCAGGAAGAAATCCAAATATTCTTCCTTGAAGCCTTTTTATCCACTTCTCCGAGGCTATGGGTCCCACAATTTGCACCAGAGGTGGACCCCATCCTATATATATATATTTATATATTTATCTAAAGACTAAAACAATTTGTGTTATTAATTCTGAATCTGGCTATTTAGATACACTTACCAAGAAGATAAGAGTTTATACTCACCTTCGCTTTAAACTTTCTTGAACACTTGTTGGACTCTAGTCCAGGCGAGGACAAGATCAGACTATGGTAGAATAATGCCTGTAATTGTTCCTCCAGTGCTATATATATGCCGGATGTTCGCTACCTTCCTGCTGATACAACTCCAGTTTTGATGTCTTGCAATTTTTCAGGAATTATTGCATAGTAAATTTTGAGCTTTTGCTTCCCTAACTATAATTGCTTCATAATCTGTCATTATTTTGTAGCAATGAGAAAATGATAATGTATTCTTAAATTAATAAAGTATGTACTTGCAGTTTTAAGAGTGGAGATTTGTTTTCATTGGCTAAACAAGTTTAGCAACTGCACATGCAACAGAGTCAATGATTGACAGGTACTGTAATTTCATGAATGGGGAAACCCATGATACACTGTTGGCAACACTGAATAAAATTACTTCCGTAGAATCATTTTCCCTTTAACATAAGCTTACTGTGCGTTACTCAAAAATGTAATATACATGCATACAGTCTCTTAGTTTCATTTTGTCACTTATATTTTTGCTCAGACTATATTAGTTCTAGAAGATGAACAAAATACATCTTTTGCTAAATTCCTGAACTAGTAAAGTCCAGTATTAACTAGACTTTACACAACACAGATCATATACACTATTATTTCACTCATAATTTCCTCTTCTGGTAATTTTATTTTCTAAAAAGTCCTACTTCACAGCCTGTGTCTAGTTCTCAAATAATATTTATACCTTATGATTAATTGCACGAAATAAATTGCATAAATAGCGGCTTTCTTTTGTGCCTATCAGTGTATATATTATTTCATGTAAACTACATTGTCTGGCATAAAGAAATAAGGATTATTATTATTATTATAGGTGAGGCCAGTAAGTGGATATCTCAGACATGCATATGCCTACCCTGTAGTCTTCTAGATAAATACTATACAGAATAAACATTTAATAGCCCTTATTTTGAAAAATAAAATGCCCCAGCATGATAGTGGCTTTCTTTGTACCTAACAAATTATATAATGTAATCACACACTAACCTTTGCAAAGAAATAAATTTTGTATTTGTAACATGTTATTAATTTGCATCTGACAAAACTGCAGTACATTTTAGTCTATTAGGCACATTATCAAATTGCTTTTTTGCATAAGGTGCCTAGATGCTAATAAATGGCTCCCAATCCAAACAATTGGAGCTGCTCTCCCATTCCTCAGATCAAACCTAATTACCCCCTCCTATTCTCTCAAGTGCTGTATGGCCCCTAGGGCTTAGTGCTTCCCCGTGAATATAATAATAATGAAATATAAGTATTGTCAAGGCCAGAGAATTAATGCAAAGGCTTTTCCATGATAGGAGTTACATAAATCAAGAAAAATCTGAAGGGTATGCTGCCATGAATTCTGATAGTAGCCAACTGTAGATAGTAAAATATACTACCAACAACAATGAAAGAGAAGATACTAGTGAAGAAGAAGCCTTTACTATGGCAATGTTTCACTCTTTTGTAAAGCTTTAATCATCATCATCAAAGATAGAGAAAAACATTATCACACTAACAGCATTTCCTAATTAAAAATAAATTGAGAATAGGGTCCAGAATTAACTTAATGTAATTAAAAGTATTGGCACTAACCTTAAGTTAGTGTGCTGATTCCCAGTAAAATATTCATGTCAACCTAGTGGCTTACTGGTAATAAAATTATGAGCACATGATCATGAAGTCCAAGATGAGGTCCAGAGGAACATGAGGTGTTAGTGGTAGCAAGTGGCTCTCTACTCTGGCTGCAAGGAAGAACCTGACAGGTGATAGTTATGACTCTCTACCTAGGTAGAGAGGAGCCAAGAGCTGACATTAAATCTTGAATCCCATGAGCAATGTGGATTGTCTTGCTCATGAGAAGGAAGTCTAACAGTGGTGAAGGTGACCTCTATTTTCATAGGTTGGAAGGATAATACCTATGTACAGAGATTTACAAGGCACAAAGGGTAGCCACCCACACGCCCAAAAGAAGCACCTTCTCAACTGAAATTGAAGATGGCCAAATGTGTTTTTTATCCTAGTAGACTTACATAGTATATATATATATATATGTTGAGGTGATTTTGTCATTTAGAAAGGATGGAGCAAAATAGGAAGACTTGGAGGGTGTATAAATCTGTAGTGAAGGGAAGGAGGGGTAGGGGTCATCCTAGGAAAGGATGGAGGGGGGTAAAAGAGGCTGTGTGCAAGGGGTTTGGACATACAGCAGGCATGTGTGAGTGTGTTAGATAGGAGAGTGGAGACGAATGGTTTTTGGGACTTGACAAGCTGTTGAAGTATGAGTAGGGTAATATTTTTTGAAGGGATTCAGGGGAACTCCTAGGTAGTAGGTTGGTAGACAGCATCCACCCAGGGAGGTAATACCGTCCTGCCAAGTGTAAAACAGAAACCTATAATTGTTTTACATGGTAGGATTGCTGGTGTCTTTATTGTCTCAAACACATGGGATAACAGGTATACCTTGCTACTTCTACTTACATTTATGTCACACTATGCATTCGCATCCACATTCACACATTTATATTTACACACCCATTGGGTTTTCTTCTATTTTCTTAATAGTTCTTGTTCTTTATTTATCTCCATGGGAAAGTGGAATAAAATTCTTCCTCTGTAAGCCGTGTGTGTTGTAAGCGACTAAAATGCTGGAACCAAAGGGCTAGTAACCCCTTCTCCTGTATAAATTCCTAAATTGAAAAAGAAAAACTTTCATTTTTTCTTTTTGGGTCACCCTGCTTTGGTGGGATACGAATGGTTTAAAAAATCAAGGAAACCAGTAGGCCGGGTATGAATCATGGTACACTGCCTGCACTTTAGAGGAGGGGTTTGGGATATTTGCAGTTTAGAGTGACATCTGAACTGTTATGTGCATGACTCTGCAAAGACAGTGATTGTGTGAATAATGTTGAGTTTCTTTTTTTTTGTTTGTCATCCTGACGGCCAGCATGTTGAAATATAAATAGCATATAGATTTTTCTTTTTCAATACGTCAGTTGTCTCCCACCAAGGCAAAGTGACCCAAAAAAAAAAACCACTTACCATCATTCACACAAAATCACTGTCTTTGCAGGTGCCTGGATATGACAGTTCAAATGTCACAGCAAACAGTAAATATCCAAAGCCCCTTCTTTAAAGTGCAGGCCTTGTACTTCCCATCTCCAGGACTCAAGTCTGGCTAACTGGTTCCCTGAATCCCCTCATAAAATGTTACCTTACTCACAACAGCTCATCAGGTCCCAAAAACCATTTGTCTCCATTCACTATCTAACAAGCTCACACACGCCTGCTGGATGTCCAAGCCCCTCGCACACAAAACCTCTTCTACCCCCTCCCTCCATCCTTTCTTAGGACAACCCCTACACTGTCTTCCCTCCACTACAGATTTATACATCTTCCAAGTCATCCTATTTTGCTCCGTATACATACATACAAGGAATTGAACCTCTCCTCCCTTTCTTTGGATCAAACTTGATAGCCTCCCATTCCCCAGGTGTTCTATGACCCCTACTGGTTTATCGTTCAACTCATAAAAAATTATGAAGCACAATAAACTTACATAAAAACATAAGAAAGGAGGAACACTGCAGCAGGCTTGTTGACCCATACTAGGCAAGTCCTTCACAATCCATCCCACTAATAGAATATTGCTCAACCCAATTTTCAATGCTACCCAAGAAATAAGCTTTGATAATTCTATTTACTCATGTGCAAGTCCCACTCAAATCCAACCCCTCGCTCATGTATTTTTTTTTTTTTATTAACACATCGGCCGATTCCCACCAAGGAAGGGTGGCCCGAAAAAGAAAAACTTTCATCATCACTCACTCCATCACTGTCTTGCCAGAGGGGTGCTTTACACTAGTTATAAAACTGCAACATTAACACCCCTCCTTCAGAGTGCAGACACTGTACTTCCATCTCCAGGACTCAAGTCCGGCCTGCCGGTTTCCCTGAATCCCTTCATAAATGTTACTTTGCTCACACTCCAACAGCACGTCAAGTATTAAAAACCATTTGTCTCCATTCACTCCTATCAAATACGCACACTCATGCTTGCTGGAAATCCAAGCCCCTCGCACACAAAACCTCTTTTACCCCCTCCCTCCAACCTTTCCTAGGCCGACCCCTACCCCGCCTTCCCTCCACTACAGATTTATACTCTCGAGGTCATTCTGTTTCGTTCCATTCTCTCTACATGTCCGAACCACCTCAACAACCCCTCCTCAGCCCTCTGGATAATAGTTTTGGTAATCCCGCACCTCCTCCTAATTTCCAAAATCCAAATTCTCTGCATTATATTCACACCACACATCGACCTCAAACATGACATCTCCATTGCCTCCAGCCTTCTCGTTGCGACATTCATCACACCCATATAAGTGTGTTGGTATAACTATACTCTCATACATTCCCCTCGTAACTTCCATGGACAAAGTTCTTTGTCTCCACAGACTCCGAAGTGCACCACTCACCCTTTTCCCCTCATCAATTCTATGATTCACCTCATCTTTCATAGACCCATCTGCTTACATGTCCACTCCCAAATATCTGAATACATTCACCTCCTCCATACTCTCTCCCTCCAATCTGATATCCAATCTTTCATCACCTAATCTTTTTGTTATCCTCATCACCTTACTCTTTCCTATATTCACTTTCAATTTTCTTCTTTTACATACCTTACCAAATTCATCCACCAACCTCTGCAACTTCTCTTCAGAATCTCCCAAAAGCACAGTGTCATCAGCAAAAAGCAACTGTGACAACTCCCACTTTGTATTTGATTCTTTGTCTTTTAACCCCACACCTCTTGCCAAGACCCTCGCATTCACTTCTCTTACAACCCCATCTATAAATATATTGAACAACCACGGTGACATCACACATCCCTGTCTAAGGCCTACTTTTACCGAGAAATAATCTCCCTCTCTCCTACACACTCTAACCTGAGCCTCACTATCCTCATAAAAGCTCTTCACTGCTTTCAGTAACCTACCTCCTATTCCATACACCTGCAACATCTGCCACATTGCCCCCCTATCCACCCTATCATATGCCTTTTCCAAATCCATAAATGCCACAAAAACCTCTTTACCCTTATCCAAATACTGTTCACCTATATGTTTTACTGCAAACACTTGGTCTACACACCCCTACCTTTAATAAAGCCACCTTGTTCATCTGCTATTCTGCTCTCCGTCTTACTCTTAATTCTTTCAATAATAACTCTACCATACACTTTACCTGGTATACCCAACAGACTTATTCCCCTATAATTTTTGCACTCTCTTTTGTCCCCTTTGCCTTTATACAAAGGAACAATACACGCTCTCTGCCAGTCCCTAGGTACCTTACCCTCTTCCATACATGTATTAAATAATAGCACCAACCACTCCAAAACTATATCTCTGCCTGCTTTTAACATTTCTATCTTTATCCCATCAATCCCAAGCTGCCTTACCCCCTTTCATTCTACCCACTGCCTCACGAACTTCCCCCACACTCACAACTGGCTCTTCCGCACTCCTACAAGATGTTATTCCTCCTTGCCCTATACACGAAATCACAGCTTCCCTGTCTTCATCAACATTTAACAACTCCTCAAAATATTCCCTCCATCTTCCCGATACCTCTAACTCTCCATTTAATAACTCTCCTCTCCTATTTTTAACTGTCAAATCCATTTGTTCCCTAGGCTTCCTCAACTTATTAATCTCACTCCAAAACTTTTTCTTATTTTCAACAAAATTTTTTGATAACATCTCACCCATTCTCTCATTTGCTCTCTCTTAACACCTCTTTTTTTTTTCTTCATATACTCTTCCCTCCTTGCATCACTTCTACTTTGTAAAAACCACTCATATGCTAACTTTTTCTCCCTTACTACTCTCTTTACATCATCATTCCACCAATCGCTCTTCTTCCCTCCCGCACCCACTTTCCTGTAACCACAAACTTCTGCTGAACACTAACACTACATTCTTTAACCTACTCCATACATCTTCGACCCCATTGCCTACACTCTCACTAGCCCATCTATCCTCCAATAGTTGTTTATATCTTACCCTAACTGCCTCCTCTTTTAGTTTATAAACCTTCACCTCTCTCTTACTTACTGCTTCTATTTTCCTTGTATCCCATCTACCTTTTACTCCCACTTTAGCTACAACTAAAAAGTGATCTGATTTATCTAACCTAAATTTGAAACTACCCAAGGTCCTAGCTTCAATAACCCTACTAGGCAGACTGTTCCACTCATCAACTACCCTATTTCCAAACCAATACTTTACTATATCCTTTCTAAATCTAAACTTATCTAATTTGAATCCATTATTGCGGGTTCTCTCTTGGAGAGATATCCTCAAGACCTTATTTATATACCCTTTGTTAATACCCATCTTTCACTTGTACACTTCGATCATGTCTCCCCTCATTCTTCGTTATAACATTCTAGTGTTATAACATCAGTAACTAGTATTACAACATCAGTAACTAGTATTACAACATAAGTAACTAGTGTTAAAACATTAGTAACTACTCTTACATTAGTAACTAGTATTACAACATAAGTAACTAGTGTTAAAACATTAGTAACTACTCTTACATTAGTAACAAGTGTCACAACTTTAGTAACTAACTAGTGTTACATTAGTAACTAGTGTTACATTAATAACTAGTGTCACAACATTAATAACTAGTGTCACAACATTAATAACTAGTGTCACAACATTAATAACTAGTGTCTCAACATTAATAACTAGTGTCTCAACATTAATAACTAGTGTCTCAACATTAATAACTAGTGTCACAACATTAATAACTAGTGTTACAACTTCGGTAAAGAGTTGTGGTGTAAGGTGTACAAAAATGTCCTTCAGTACTTATATTTTATTCTACTTTCACAACAGCACAGCTTATAAGACATGATAGAGAAATAAATACATCTCGTAAGTTATTAACATGTGGTTCAATTTACACATTATACTGTAACTCCTTCAGGTAAAATACAGCAGTGAAAAAAATATAGATGCACTATGTCCTCTGGATGTTTCTGAAGATTACTACTCATACCTTACTCTTAAATTATAGGTAGATTAAGTCCATGTTATAGGTAGGTCAAGTCCACGAACTATTCCATTTTAACAATACGCAATCACAGGCCCTTGGTAAAAAAATTTGGCAATCATGATACACCATTTATACTTTACAAACATTCTGGAAAAATATAAGACAAATTATCTTTGTTTCCATTAGGAAAATAAAAATTATGGATTTACTCATTGACCCGCTTAATTGATATTCATATATACAAACAAATAACTATTATTCTGCATTTTTAAAGAAATTTATCAAACAAACCTTATCAGAGTTACTCTTGCATGTTAATTAAGGTTACTAACAAAGCAAAGTGAATAAACCATATTATCTATCATTAGCAGTAAGTAATAATTGTAAGTAGTAACTGGTATCAAACAGTACAAACAGGACTTGTTTGGTCTACTGCTGTATGAAAGAAAAGAAGAACATGTAATTGGTGGAACATACTTTTTAAGAAAGAAAAAAATTGTATTTGCCTTTATTCATTATTGCTACTGAACTCTTGGCTGCAATTTTTTGTGCCTTTTGTGACTTTGTGTATTGTCATGAAAAGCTGATAAAATATTTAAAACCAAACATGAAGTATAAATAATTATCCTTGATTACAAAATACTGTAGGCCTATTTTTACTTAATGAAATATCAACTTTACCAGCAAGGAAGGTTTGTGTCAGGGACCCTGAATATCATTAAGTTACAAACATGAAATAATACAACAAAATTTTGCTTAATACTATTTAAAATTGATCCTATACTACTTTCAAATTGTTGTCCCTGCAGCATAACACAGTAATGCTCAATATATTTACTACTTTGATTTAAGATTTTTACTCGCACAAAAAAAAAATTATACTATAATAATTTGTAAGTTAAAGGTCATAAAAGCAAAAGCTGCTGCTTCCGAATAAAAAAGTAAAATTTAATAAGTATGACATAAAAAGCTGAACAAAATAGTCAGTGTCAGCATGTATAAAAGCAGATGAAAGGTGCAAAATCTTACACTACAGTGCAGTCACAGCTCTTCCTATAAAAGGCACAAGCCTTAGGACAGGGACAACTAGGTTACAAGGTTAAAGGATTGAGGTAAACTCTCCTATATCCCTGGGCATAACAGCTCAAGTCTGCAAGCCTAATCCTACTTTCAATGGGATAACAATTCTCTGAATTGAAGTAATTAGCTATTTGAGTTTGTGGGAGCCAATCTCTAGCTCTAATGTAAATAAGCCCAGTCATGTGAATATGTTTTGAATATCTGTATGGAGTTCACTTCCACTGAGGCTTCGACATAAAATGACCAGATCTGCACAAGCCATAAGGAGCATCCTACAAATACTATTTGCCAGCAGATTTGAACAAGTATATCCTGGACTAAAAATTAAAAATAGAAAGTCTACATGAATATGAATAAGTAGACAGACATGGACACAGACCATATCGATACTATAAGTGTGTGTGTGTGCATACATGTATATGTGTATGAATGTATCCCTTGGTGGGATACAGCCAGTGTGTTGAATTAATAATCAAATAAACTCACAAACAACAATTTCAGAAATAGCAAAGAAAAGATGACCATTGGAGTAAAGCTTTAGTTAGTGCAACACTCCTCTATGAGTACAGCTTCAAGTCAGAGTACAAAACATCCTAATAAAAGCAGGTTCAGCATGGAGTCTTATTGATTATTATCAGCATTAAGTATTTTGGATTCAGGAACAGTGATATGCATCACCTGAATAGTAGAACTCTCTCTCTCAAAAACTGAACTAGTGTTTTGTAAAATACTGGTGACAAGAGAAACCACATCTGTCTTTTAGGTAGGGAGGGGAAAAAACCTTAACAATTATAACTTTAGTACCCCAATAAATTAAAAGAACATATATTAACATCACATATTCCACATAAAACTACCAAGTACAGGTAATTACATATTTTGCTCTGGAAGAACCATTACATTAGCATATTAAAAATTAATACATGCTATGAAGCTTTTCAGAATCAAGTATTTTACAGTGAGTGTGAGCTAGGTAATATTTTGTGAAGAGATTCAGGGAAACTGGTTAGCCGGACTGAGTCCTGGTGGTGGAAAGTACAATGCCTGCTTTCTCAAGGAGGGGTTCGGGATATGTGCTGTTTAGAGGGACATTTAAACTGTCCTATCTGCAAGTCTCTGGCAAGACAGTGGCAGTGTGAATGATGGTGAAAGTTTTTTTTCCAGGTCACCCTGCCTCAGTGGGAGACAGCATGTTAAAAAATATATATTTATTTCAATACACTGGGCATCTACCACCGAGGTAGGGAGACATAAGAGAAAAAAAACATTTACCACTGTTCACTCTGTCACAGTCTTACCAGAGGCACACCAATACTACACTTCAGATGCTCCTCCAAATAGCAAATATCCCCACCCCTCCTTCAGAGCACAGGCACTGTACTTTACACCTCCAGGACTCAGGTCAAGCTAACCAGTTTTCCTGACTTCCTTTACAAAATATTATCTTGCCCCTCCAACAGCATGTCAAGTCCCAAAAACCATTTGCCTCTAAGCACTCCTAACACAATATGTATGGGAAGGGGGGGGGGCATTTTTGGTGTGTTGTGTGTTTTGTGTGTGTGTGTGTTTTGTGTGTGTGTGTGTTTTGTGTGTGTTTTGTGTGTGTGTGTGTTTTGTGTGTGTTTTGTGTGTGTTTTGTGTGTGTGTGTTTTTGTGTGTGTATGTGTTGTGTGTTTTGTGTGTGTATGTGTTGTGTGTGTGTGTGTTTTGTGTGTGTGTGTGTTTTGTGTGTGTGTGTTTTGTGTGTGTGTGTGTTTTGTGTGTGTGTGTGTTTTGTGTGTGTGTGTTTTGTGTGTGTGTGTGTGTGTGCATGTGTGTGTGTGTTTTGTGTGTGTGTGTGTGTGCATGTGTGTTTTGTGTGTGCATGTGTGTTTTGTGTGTGTGTGTGTTTTGTGTGTGTGTGCATGTGTGTTTTGTGTGTGTGTGTGTTTTGTGTGTGTGTGTGTTTTGTGTGTGTGTGCATGTGTGTTTTGTGTGTGTGTGTTTTGTGTGTGTGTGTTTTGTGTGTGTGTGTGTGTGTGTGTTTTGTGTGTGTGTGTGTTTTGTGTGTGTGTGTGTTTTGTGTGTGTGTGTGTTTTGTGTGTGTGTGTGTTTTGTGTGTGTGTTTTGTGTGTGTGTTTTGTGTGTGTGTTTGTGTGTGTGTTTTGTGTGTGTGTGTTTGTGTGTGTGTGTTTTGTGTGTGTGTTTGTGTGTGTGTGTTTGTGTGTGTGTGTTTTGTGTGTGTGTGTTTTGTGTGTGTGTTTTGTGTGTATGTTTTGTGTGTTAACCACTGGGTGGGGAGTTAATCGACAGTCGAGCTGAACAGGTCTCCCACCTTGTGGTTATTTTATAACTTATCACTTGGTTGTGATTATTGTATCATATATATGTATACATATATTAGTTCTCAAATTTGTTGTATTACTGTATAGTTACATGATTTTCTTGCATTCTTAAAGCTTTGGGTTGAAGGTAGAAAGGTCAGGCCACTGCCAGGTTTTAGGAAGAGCAGATATGTGGTCATAGTTAAAGTCATACTGCTGATCACTGATAAACTTCTTCATATCTTTGGGTTCTGGGTACACAGATGCAATACCTGAAAGAAAAAAGTAAACCAAATCTTAGAATAAATAAGCTGTATCCACAAAACTCTTTAAAAACATGCAGAAAGAAATATATTATTCACCATTTATTAATACATACGAATTTATGAAAAATACAGCCCACTTGACATTAAAAAAATGTAAGCCTTAAAGAGACATTTGTTGAACTGTCTTCTTATACAGTTATGTCGGGTAGGTAGCATACTTCAATATTAATGTGTAGGATAGGATATTTAACATGCATTTTTGGGGCCACCAACAATTAAAAAAACAATGGTTCCTAGTAATTCTAGTCATTAACCTTCAATTCTGTTTTTTCACCATTACCAACTCTGGTCTCCCATCAAAGTAGGTGACAGAAGCAGCTGACACCACAGTTCTGATAAGCCTCCTAAACTGCAATACCCTTACCCCTCCTTCAGAGTGCTGGCACTGTACTTCACACCTCCAGAACTCAAGTCTGACTAACTGATGTCCCTGAATGGAAGTTACCTTGTTCACACTCCAACAGCATGTCAAACCAGAAAATCCACTTGCCTCTACTCATTTCTATCTAATGCACTCACACAAGCCTGTTGGATATTCAAGCCCGCTAACACTCGAAACCTCCTTTACTTGCTCCTTCCAAACCTTCCTTAGATAACCCTTACCCCTCCTTTCCTTCACCCCAGATTTATGTACCCTTCTTGTCATCTTATTTTGCTCCATCCTCTCTAAATGTTCTAACTGCCTCCACAGCCCCTCCTCAGCACAATGAATTATACTTTTGATAACCCCACACCTTCTAATCTAAACTCCAAAGTCTCTGCAAAATATTCACAACACACATTGCTCCTCCACTGCTTCCAGCTTCTTCCTTGTTGCAATGTTTAAAATCCATACCTCACACTTATGTACGTGCTGGTACCACTAAACTGGTACCAAGGATAAAGTTCTTTGGAGACAAGATGCCTCAAATGAACCACCCATATCTCTGCCCCTCCCATCAATTTTATGGTTCACCTCAAACTTCATAGACCCATCTACCAACAAGTCCACTTCCAGACATATCTACACATTTACTTTTCCATAATCTCTCCCTCCATTCTGACATCAAATCTTTTACTGCCTAGATATTTTTTGTTACTCTCATCACCTTGTTCTTTCTTATTTAGATACCTTATTTTTAAAATACAGTGAAAAGGACTCCAAGTATACATTACCATATATAATAATTATTCAACTGTTGTTCATAACTGTTGTAATGACAGCAGCATCCACATGCATTACTTTCCTATATTAAAAGGTTAGTAAAAATGAACCCAATATAATAAGAAACATGCACATGATTAAATGGTCATAGGATATGATAAGCTTTATGCCCATAAAAGCAATGTACATGCAGGTAAAATAATTAAGGAGCAATTCATTACAAACTTATGAAAGTTAAACTGCTTCTCTTTGATGTAACATGCTGCTGTTGTAGCTTACTGGTCATGCGGCCTAAAGTTTTGGCCAGGAGTAGACTCTGGGCAGGGCAGACCCATAGTGATAATCATATAGTTGTGCCTTAATGAACCCTGCAATATCCTTTGGTTGAGGGTAAACAGAAGCTATGCCTGTAAATGTGGGCCAAATAATTAGCTACACCAAGGGGGGAGGGCAAATTTGCAACTTTCATTCAATTTTCCTCAAGCTGAGCCAATCTTTCAAGTATGGCCCATCCTTTATGCTTTATTGAAAGTTTATGTGCCAGAGAAAAAAATGTATAAAGGTTTTCCAACACAATGCATAGAAATAAAGCCTGCATATATTATTCTTCTTTCTGCAATAAGCATTAGTAAATTGCAAGAAGACTAAACATATAGCATAGGCAAAGCCAAAACACAAAACATAACTGATTATTTACAGTAGAAGTAGATTTTTTAGATATCTAAATAAAACATTAATAGCTACTCAGGATTAACAATATTATAAAAATTAACATACAAAAATATGAAGAGTAACCCCCTCTGGTTACATGTATATATATCATTTATATCTTTGCTTGATGAAAGGTAATTTATATCTTCACTTAATAAACCAATAAATTTATATCTTGGCAGTTGCATTTAGGCCTAAGGGGCTAAGTGTTGTATATCAATAAAGACTTATCACTGTATACTATCAAAATAAACAATAAAGACTTACTATTGTATACTATCAAAATAGCAAATGCAGACTTTGCTATCATGGTAACAAATGTATAGAATGTATTTTCAATTTTTAGTTTTTGTATTAAATTAACCTTATCACTACCAGGATTGTAATTTTGATCAATAACTGTGGAAATCACAGTTTCACTCCAGCCACCAAAAATCTTTGGAATATCCTGTGTTGCGCTATGATAACTTTGAACCAAGAGGTAAAATCTCAGTTCAGTAGCTGCTGCAGTCTGTGGACCAGAAAGGTCCAAATATTTACATTCCACTCATGAGCTACCCACCCATGAATGTTTTCAGCCCTTTTCTCCATTTAAATATTCCAGAATATTGCTTTTAAACATTAATAAAGCAAGTTTAATATACAGTGGTCCCCCGCCTAATGAGCACCCCGGAAATCGTACAGTTATGTAAGTATAATATTGTAAGTGCTTGTGGAAGTGTATTTTTGGGGGTCTGAAATAGACTAACCTACGTGACATTATTTCTTAAGGAAGTAAATTCGTTCGGTAATGGCACTTGAGCAGGCTTCTGGAATGAATTTTGCTCGTTAGGCGGGGGACCACTGTAAATGTAAATTTCAGTAGAGTAAATTAATACAAATAAATTAATGATTAAATGAAGTATGGAAAGGGTGGGGTTTGAACCCATGGTGAGTAGTTTTGTTTGGAATTGTCTTAACCCTTAAACGGTCCAAACATATATATACGTTAGTACTGCTACTGCCCCAAACATGTATTTACGTTTTATTTTTCCTGCCTCCAAATTTGGCACGATTGGCCTGAGATGCCTGGTCAGCATAGAATGGGTCTTAACACTCAGTGTGCGCTGTATTAAAAAAATCTTGGACCACTTAGTACCTTGTGGGAGCACCAGTTAAATTGAGCGCCAGCTAGAGCAAACAGTGCGGCAAACACCAAGGATTCACTGATGTCATGTCATATTAACACTCCCCTTTTAAGTGGAAAGTGATGTTGGCCAGCTGGCTACCTGATTGGCTGTCTCTATCTCTGTCTGTCTGTCTGTATCTATCTCTGTCTCTTTGTCTCTATCTCACAGGAACACATACGTAAATATAATTATACATAGTGTAAATTACCTAGGATAACTAAAAAAATCCAGACAAAGTGCTATACTGTGCTTGTGTTCGTGTGTAATACCAGTTGGTTCATGAGCTACTCTCTGAGACAAGCAGACAGAAAGAAGGAGACACACAGGCAGACAGAAAGACAGACAGAAAGACAGACACACAGACAGATACAGACAGACAGGTTTGTGTAACACAAATAAAGCGAAGCAGTGTAATCTCATCAAATGTCACCACTGTCATTATTGGACTGATAAGAAAAGATAAGACTACTCTCACCCCTCATCAAATGTCACCACAGTCATTAGTGGAGATAAGATAAGATAAGGCAGTGACATGCATCTTACATAATGCTTCAAGGGAACTTATTATTATTATTATTATGCACTAACATTATTATTATTATTATTATGCACTATCATTATTATTATTTGAGTACAATTTCAGTACCTAATATTAGTGTCAGAACAAAGATTGGCTATGAAATCACAAGAACTACTATAAATTGTAATTATCAGAACATAAAAATTATATAAAATAATATAAAAAAAAGAGAAAAAATGGTATATCGGCAACAATTCTGCAAGCGGCAGGACTCCTGTTGCTGTCAGGTGAGCATCCAGTGCCAACTTCTCTGCCTCATATCTCGGTAAGTTCTGACCCTAAATTTTTTTTTATCCTATAACAAAATATTTGGGGCACTGGGCGAGCGAACGTATATATATGTCTGGACCATTTAAGCGTTAATACCATTTGATGAGTCAGTAGTAATGATTAAATGAAATTTCAACTTTGAATATTATTGTAGTATTCTGTAGGATGTCATTAGTCTCACTTCCTCCCAAGGCTTCAGCATGTTATACCTCAATGTTGGCAGTACAATCAGTCCCTCCCCCTGAAGGTTTCAGCTTGCTATCATCTCCCTCAATGTTGGCATTGCCATCAGTACCCCCTCCACCCCAAGGAATCAGCTTGCTATCATCTCCCTCAATGTTGGCAGTGCCATCAGTCCCCCCAAGGCTTCAGCTTGGCAGTGCCATCAGTTCCCATTCCCCCCCAAGGCATCAGCTTGCTATCATCTCCTTCAATGTTGGCAGTGCCATCAGTTCCCTCCCCAAGGCATCAGCTTGCTATCATCTCCCTCAATATGGTTCAGTCTCATTATACTCTCATAACTCTAAAGATAATACATGTCTAGTCCATATTCATGAATTAAACCATACTCTCACACTCACACTCTCACTCTCTCTCTCACACACACACTCTCACTCTCTCTCTCTCTCTCACACACACACACACACACACACACACACACACACACTCACACACACACACACTCTCACTCTCTCTCACTCTCACTCTCACACTCTCACTCTCTCACTCTCTCACTCTCTCACTCTCACACTCTCACACTCTCTCACTCTCACACTCTCTCACACTCTCACACTCTCACTCTCTCACACTCTCACACTCTCACTCTCTCACTCTCTCACCTCTCACACTCTCACCTCTCACACTCTCACACTCTCACACTCTCACACTCTCACACTCTCACACTCTCACACTCTCACACTCTCACACTCTCACACTCTCACACTCTCACTCTCTCACTCTCTCACTCTCTCACTCTCACACTCTCACACTCTCACTCTCACACACTCACACACTCACACACTCACACACACACTCACACACTACACACACACACTCACACTCTCACACTCTCACACACTCACACTCTCACTCTCACACACTCTCACTCTCACACACTCACACAATCTCTCACACACTCACACTATCTCTCACACACTCACACTATCTCTCACACTCTCACACTATCTCTCACACTCTCACTCTCACTCTCTCACTCTCTCACTCTCTCACTCTCACACTCTCACACACTCACACTCACACTCTCACACACTCACACTCTCACTCTCACACACTCTCACTCTCACACACTCACACACTCACACTATCTCTCACACACTCACACTATCTCTCACACACTCACACTATCTCTCACACACTCACACTATCTCTCACACTATCTCTCACACTCTCACACTATCTCTATCTCTCTATATCTCTCTCTATCTCTATATATCTCTCTCTCTATATCTCTATCTACCTATCTCTATCTCTCTATCTCTCTCTATCTCTCTATCTCTCTCTATCTCTCTATCTCTCTATCTCTCTATCTCTCTCTATCTCTCTATCTCTCTATCTCTCTACTCTCTCTATCTCTCTATCTCTCTATCTCTCTATCTCTCTATCTCTCTATCTCTCTATCTCTCTATCTATCTCTATCTCTCTATATATCTCTATCTCTCTATCTCTCTCTCTATATATATATATCTCTATATATCTCTATCTCTCTATATATCTCTATCTCTCTATATATATCTCTCTCTCTATATATCTCTATCTCTCTATATATATATCTCTCTCTATATATATCTCTCTCTATATATATATCTCTATATATATCTCTCTCTATATATATCTCTCTATATATATCTCTCTTATATATATCTCTCTCTCTCTATATATCTCTCTCTCTATATATATCTCTCTCTCTATATATATCTCTCTCTCTCTCTCTCTCTCTCTATATCTCTCTCTATCTCTCTCTCCTATAACACACACACGTCACTGGCACATAGCATTTAAGACACATTACATAGAACAATAAAATAAACCATTCATTAATTCAACTTTTGTGGAAGAATAATGATGCACCATTGTGCATACAACATATTAGTGCATGCTTGCTCTTTGTAAATACAGTTATAAACCTGATACAGAAGAAGTAAAATATTGTTTTACCTAATATAACATATATGAAAAGACCGAATAATTTGTCCTCATTTTTTTTTAAAGTGTATTTCTAAAATGAACTATGACACACTAGTTTTAGAATAAAGCAACGATTGTGTTTGGACTCATTTAATGACAGTGAACACAAAACATGCAACAACACTTAACTCAGTGGTTCTTAACCTTATCTGGCAGTAACTCACATGTTCATAACATGGCGGCCCACATGTTCATAACATGGCGGCCCACATGTTCATAACATGGCGGCCCACATGTTCATAACATGGCGGCCCACATGTTCATAACATGGCGGCCCACATGTTCATAACATGGCGGCCCACATGTTCATAACATGGCGGCCCACATGTTCATAACATGGCGGCCCACATGTTCATAACATGGCTGCCCACATGTTCATAACATGGCAGCCCACATGTTCATAACATGGCAGCCCACATGTTCATAACATGGCTGCCCACATGTTCATAACATGGCTGCCCACATGTTCATAACATGGCTGCCCACATGTTCATAACATAGCAGCCCACATGTTCATAACATGGCAGCCCACATGTTCATAACATGGCAGCCCACATGTTCATAATCTTAATTTACAATGCAAGTGAAAAAATGATCTTAGTCCTAAAAAAAGTGACAAAAGCTAAAGGTAAATGGCAATATTTTATTAATAAGACTAAGAAACAGTAATCATAATGAATATCTGAAAGAAATATAACATCTATTCAATAAGAGAATTGAGGCATTGTCGGATATGTCAGTAATTAACGAGAACCCTGGCAGTGCATGGTTTTAACCAGATCCTCAGATTGGGATGATTTAGATGACAGATTGCATCTTATGTCATTCTCTGGTCGTAGACAGATTTTGTACTTTGTTTTTGTGGCTGAGTGATGAAAATCCTGCCTCATACATGAAAGTTGTAACAAAGGAAAGAAGCACTCTCAGGGCTTCACCTCCAATAATATGCTTTGTAAACTTTGATCCAGAATGAACACACTGAATCATTTTGCCTTTTGAAATTACAGTGGACCCCTGGTTCTCGTTGGTAATCCGTCCCAGAGGGCCTGTCGACCACCAGTTTGGTCGAACTCCGATTCTATTTTCCCCATAAGAAATAATGGAAATAAAATTAATCCGTTCCAGACATCCAAAAGTATTAAAATAAAATATTTTTTAAACTTTTTGACCTTAAATTATACACATTTTTATGAAAAATTAAGAAATAATAGTACAATAACATGTCACTTACATTTATTGAAGAGTTGTTGATGTGTGCAACACAGGAGGAGGAGAAGATGGAGTAGTATGCTAGTGTTTGGAAGGGAATCCTTCCATTAACACTGCAGGTGGCAAGTTCTTTTTGGGGTTACTGGCCTTTTCTTTGAATGCTACACTCCCTGCATGACTGCTGCACTCCTGCTACACTCCCTGCATCCTGCACACTCCCTGCATCCTACACTCCCTGCATCCCTGCTACACTCCCTGCATCCCTGCTACACTCCCTGCATCTGCTACACTCCTGCATGAATGCTACACTCCTGCATGAATGCTACACTCCTGCATGAATGCTACACTCCTGCATGATGCTACACCCTGCATGAATGCTACACTCCCTGCATGAATGCTACACTCCCTGCATGAATGCTACACTCCCTGCATGAATGCTACACTCCTGCATGAATGCTACACTCCTGCATGAATGCTACACTCCTGCATGAGATGCTACACTCCTGCATGAATGCTACACTCCCTGCATGAATGCTACACTCCCTGCATGAGATGCTACACTCCCTGCATGAATGCTACACTCCCTGCATGAATGCTACACTCCTGCATGAATGCTACACTCCCTGCATGAATGCTACACTCCCTGCATGAATGCTACACTCCCTGCATGGAATGCTACACTCCCTGCATGAATGCTACACTCCCTGCATGAATGCTACACTCCTGCATGAATGCTACACTCCCTGCATGAATGCTACACTCCCTGCATGAATGCTACACTCCTGCATGAATGCTACACTCCCTGCATGAATGCTACACTCCCTGCATGAATGCTACACTCCCTGCATGAATGCTACACTCCCTGCATGAATGCTACACTCCCTGCATGAATGCTACACTCCCTGCATGAATGCTACACTCCCTGCATGAATGCTACACTCCTGCATGAATGCTACACTCCTGCATGAATGCTACACTCCCTGCATGAATGCTACACTCCCTGCATGAATGCTACACTCCCTGCATGAATGCTTCACTCCCTGCATGAATGCTTCACTCCCTGCATGAATGCTTCACTCCCTGCATGAATGCTTCACTCCCTGCATGAATGCTTCACTCCCTGCATGAATGCTTCACTCCCTGCATAAATGCTTCACTCCCTGCACATGCTTTACCACAGGCTTGGCACTAAGAGCTTTCTTGGGGCCCATGGTGGCTTATTTAGCAGTTATAAGCACTAAAAACACTGGAATAATGACAATATATATGGTATGAATGCATGGGTGGTGTGTGGGTAGTGGTCGCTCGCTTGTAAACAATAACACACTGAGTGCCTGGGTGCCCAGCTGGGCCACGGCCCCACGCGTACGCGTCCGGGACGGATAGCCAGCTCGCCCAACTCAGAGTGGCCGCCTAATACCGAGCCAAAAATATTGTAAAAAAAAAACCCGTTGAACACCGATTTGGCCAAGCTCCGACGCCGTCGAGAACCGGGGGTTCACTGTATAATAAAGTGATTCCTCATTCTGAATATCAATGAGCTGGTCCAGTAGTTTGCTGATGTTTGAAACACTGTCAGGAAGCTCCTCAGGTTTGATGTTGAAAGGTTTCTTACCCAAGCGTATTTCATCCCATTATCAGTAATATAATGATCAAACTCTGTAATCAGCTTGGAAATGTATTTCCCGAAGATGCTTTGGACTGGACAAGTGAAAAATGTTCTGTCCTCCAGGAGTACATTCAAGGATGGAAATGATGCAGTTTTATTAGCTTCAATTTTACTCTTCCACCACTTTGACTTCCCTAGAATACTGTTAAGTTTCTATGACATCCAAACCTACATCTGATTGTGACCTTGTATTGAAATGTTCATAGCGTTACTCTTGGCAATGGATAATTCTTTTCAACCAAAAATACCTCAAGTCTCGTTCTACACTGAAATGCAATCGAAAAGCAATTGGCGAACCAATTCAAATGGCTTGTGACCCAATTTTGGGTCATGACCCAGGGGATACGAACCACTGACTTAACTAATATAACTTTCGTCTTCTTTCTTTCAACACGTCGGCCATTTCCCACTGAGGCAGGGTGGCCCAAAAGAAAAAATGAAAGTTTCTTCTTTTACATTTAATAATATATACAGGAGAAGGGGTTACTAGCCCTTTGCTCCCGGCATTTTAGTCGCCTCTTACGACACTCATGGCTTACGGAGGAAGAATTCTGTTCCACTTCCCCATGGAGATAAGAGGAAATAAGAACAAGAACTAGTAAGAAAATAGAAGAAAACCCAGATGGGTGTGTATATATATGCTTGTACATGAATGTGTAGTGTGACCTAAGTGTAAGTAGAAGTAGCAAGACATACCTGAAATCTTGCATGCTTATGAGACAGAAAAAAAGACACCAGCAATCCTACCATCATGTAAAACAATTACAGGCTCTCGTTTTACACTCACTTGGCAGGACGGTAGTACCTCCCTGGGCGGTTGCTGTCTACCAACCTACTACCTAGGACTAATATAACTATCATTATGTAAATTAAAAATGGTCTTCATTGAACAATTATCTCTATAATGTTACATGAACTTTTCTAAGTAGTATTATCTTACTGCATTCCTTTTAATTAGGCCTTACAAGCAGTGACATCTAGAACCTTCAAAATTATCAAGGACTATCAAAATAAAACAATTTTTTTTTATATAAATCTTACCTTACATGTAGAGAAAGTGTTCTTCATTGTTGACTTTTTTACCATAAATAACTGTTCTAATAATAATGAACATCGGGGTAGACTTTCGTTAAGGTCAAGAAGCAAAGTACACTAAGGTAAACAAGCCACAGCACCCAAGATTTACTCTCACTCTGCTATTCATCAGTGGCTGCCTACGACTGTCAGTCACAATTCTCTCAAAGCAGTAACAGCATTATTATTATTACAATTATGGGAGGGGGTGCACTAAACTCAAAGGGGTCATACAGCATCTAGGGGAATGGAAGGCATTTAGATTCAATCCAAGGAAGGGGAGCACTTGCCCAATTCCTTAGGTCAAGAGCCCCTCACTGGCATCAAGGAACCTCCATTGATGCCAGAGGGGGATTTACAGCACTAGACACTTCAAAGTAACATGTAATTATGCTTCTCATCAGTAATTTCACATCAAATATTTTAACAGCTCTTTTTCCTTAATTAACCCTTTAACTGTGTTGGACGTACTAGTACACACCATTTTTTGTACCCATAAATCTGCCACCTGCCAATATTTTTTTACCTCAAGACAACTCTTTGGGCCTTCTTCCATCTATTTATACATTTGAAAAAAAATCTAAGGCCAGCAGGGTGCACATAATGTATCATGGTTAACTACTCAGGGGATGACTGTATGTCCAATTTACTAGTACACCTTACTAGCATAAATAAACTAAGGAACCAGAAGCTGTTGTTCCACCACCAGCTTCCCTACCAATAGGGTGTGCAAGTAGCTTAAAGATGACCTATTTAGTCAAAATTTATTACAATTTCATGATAGTAACAGTGGAATTCAGCCATAAAGCACACTAGGTATATAACCCAGAATAACCTAGTAAAGTCATATACTGAATAATTTCCATGTTTTGAAGACTATTATACTCTTAAAATAATTGTAATATTATAAATATTCATTGTACATAGCCTTAGAAGACCAAAATAATAAAAAAAAATATAATAAAATGATATTTAGTATATATGCCGTATATGAGCATGTTAGATAGGAGTGAATGGAGAATGGAGACATAGTTTTTGGGACCTGACGAGCTGTTGGAGTGTGAGCAGGATATTATTTTGTGAAAGGATTCAGGAAAACCGGCTAGCCGAACTAGAGTCCAGGAGGTGGAAAGTACAATGCCTGCACTTTAAAGGAGAGGTTTGGGATATTGGCTGTTTGGAGTGACATCTGAACTGTTGTATCTGGGCACCTCAGCAAAGACTGATTTTGTGTGAGTGATGATGAAAGTGTTTAATGATGATGAAAGGTTTTTCTTTCTATTTGGGTCACCCTGCCTTGGTGGTAACCAGCCGACGTGTTAAAAAAAAAAAGTCAATCAATATGACTTATTTCCACGTTTTGAGGAGTACATCACTAAAACAATTATAATAAGTATTCCTTATACAGTGGAGCCCCAGTCTTCGTTCTGCTCCAAACGAGCCCTTTTATGTAAGTGTATTTTTTTTAAATGCTTTTGTAAGTGTACTTTTGGGGGTCTAAAAGGACTGGTCTACTTTACATTATTCCTTATGGGAATAAATTCATTTGGTAATGGCACTTGAACAGCATTCTGGAACGAAAAAATAACGAAAACCGGGGGTCCACTGTACATAGAATTAAGACCAAAATAGTAAAAAAATAAAAAAATATATACCTGGAGTTTACCTGGAGAGTTTTCCGGGGGTCAACATTCCCGCGGCCCGGTCTGTGACCAGGTCTCATGGTGGATCAGAGCCTGATCAACCAGGCTGTTACTGCTGGCCGCACGCAGTCCGATGTACGAACCACAGCCCGGCTGGTCAGGTACTAACTTTAGGTGTGTCCAGTGCCTGCTTGAAGACAGCCAGGGGCCTATTGGTAATCCCCCTTATGTACACTGGGAGGCAATTGAACAGTCTTGGGCCCCTGACACTTACTGTGTTGTCTCTCAACGTGCTAGTGGCACCCCTGCTTTTCATTGGGGGATGCTGCATCGTCTGCCGAGTCTTTTGCTTTCGTAGGGACTGACTCATGTGCAAGTTTGGTATTAATCCCTCTAGGATTTTCCAAGTATATATAATAATGTATCTCTCCCACCTGCGTTCTAGGGAGTACAGGTTTAGGAACTTCAAGCGTTCCCAGTAATTGAGGTGGTTTATCGCAGTTATGCGTGCTGTGAAGGTTCTCTGCACATTTTCTAGTTCAGCAATTTCACCTGCCTTGAAAGGTGCAGTTAGTGTGCAGCAATATTCTAGCCTAGATAGAACAAGCAACCTGAAAAGTGTCATCATGGGCTTGGCATCCCTGGTTTTGAAGGTTTTCATTATCCATCCTGTCATTTTTCTAGCAGATGCGATTGCTACAGTGTTATGGTCCTTGAAGGTGAGATTCTCTGACATGATCACTCCCAGGTCTTTGACATTAGTTTTTCACTCTATTGTGTGGTTGAAATTTGTTTTATACTCTGATGAAATTTTAATTTCCTCACGTTTTCCATATCGGAGTAATTGAAATTTCTCATCACTGAACTTCATATTGTTTTCTGCAGCCCATTTCAAGATTTGGTTGATGTCTGCTTGGAGTCTTGCAGTATCTTCAATGGTGGACACTTGTCATGCAGATTCGGGTGTCGTCTGCAAAGGAAGACACGGCACTGTGGCTTATATCCCTGTCTATGTCCAATATGAGGATGAGGAACAAGATGGGAGCAAGTACTGTGCCTTGTGGTACAGAGCTTTTCACCGTAACTGCCTCAGGCTTTACTCTGTTGACTACTACTCTTTGTGTTCTATTTGTTAGGAAATTATAGATCTATCTGCCAACTTTTCCTGTTATTCCTTTATCATGCATTTTGTGTGCTATTACACCATGGTCACACTTGTCAAAGGCTTTTGCAAAGTCTGTGTATATAACATCTGCATTCTGTTTGTCTTCTAGAGCATCCAGGACCTTGAATATTCCAAGTGAAGCAATGTTTGAAATGCAAAAACTCCTTGAAACACATCAAATATTATAAGAAACTAGTACAGTAGGGCCCGCTTTTCGGCATTCCGTTCATACGGCGAGTTCAAATTATGTCCAAAACTTTTGTATACGGCAAGCGGTCTTTCAGATACGGCTCGCGCCACCCGGTTTGTTTACATTTTCCGTGAGCACATCTCTCTATTATGTAATCATCACTCTTGGGCACATTAAATGTCCAATTTTACGTCAATATAGACATTTTCATTAATCCATCTATGATATTTTCTTCAAAATTATATAAGAAACACATTACATAGCATTTAAACATGCTGTTTATATGCTATGTTTATATGCTATGTAATATTTTCTTCAAAATTATATAAGAAACACGTTACATAGCATATAAACATGCTGTTTATATGCTATGTTTATATGCTATGTAGGTGTGGTTGCCGGGCGGTATGAAAATATTACGTAATATTAATAATAATCACTCTTGGGGACATTAAATGTCTTATTTTATGTTAATATAGACATTTTCATTAATCCATCTATGATATTTTCTTCAAAATTATATAAGAAACACGTTACAAAGCATATAAACATGCTGTTTATATGCTATGGTGTTGCCAGGCGGAGGGAAAACATTACGTAATATTAATAATAATCACTCTTGGGCACATTAAATGTCTTATTTTGTGTTAATATAGTCATTTTCATTAATTCATCTATGATATTTTCTTCAAAATTATTTAAAAAACACGTTACATAGCATATAAACATGATACATACACCCACAGAATAAAAATTGACAAATATATTTGTTTACCAAGCGACTTTGTAGGAGTGTCGGAAGAATTACGTTTTCTCTAGTCAAACACCGAGGGATAACTGTAGAAAAATATTCCTTTCATATGCCTTCACTCTATATATAGCTATTCACGACCCTTGTGGGTTTAGCACTTCTTTTTTATTATGATAATAATAATGGTAATACTATCATTAACTCTAAAAATAGTGTGTTGCATGAGAATGGGAGTGTTGCTATTTGTTTATTTTGTACTAACTTGTACACAATGTAAGAGTATTTGTATTGTGAG
>WNWK01010805.1:65000-68195 GCA_009830355.1 Cherax destructor | reverse complement strand
CCAGGAGTTCAACCCTACCAAGTGCAAAGTCATGAAGATTGTGGGAAGGGCAAAGAAGACCACAGACGGAGTACAGTCTAGGAGACAAGAGCCTACAAACCTCACTTAAGGAAAAGGATCTTGGTGTGTTAATACCAGGCACATCTCCTGAGGCGCACATCAACAAAATAACTGCTGCAGCATACGGGCGCCTAGAAAACCAAAGAACAGCATTCCGACATCTTAATAAGGTGTCCTTCAGGACCTTGTACACTGTGTACGTTAGGCCCATACTGGAGTATGCAGCGCGAGTTTGGAACCCTCACCTAGCCAAGCATGTAAGGAAACTAGAGTAAGTGCAAAGGTTTGCAACAAGACTAGTCCTGGAGCTAAGGGGTATGTCCTACGAGGAGAGGCTAAGGGAAATCGACCTGACGACACTGGAGGACAGGAGAGATAGAAGGGATACGATATCGACAAGGTGGACAGAGACAGGATGTTGCAGAGATGGGACACAGCAACAAGGGGTCACAGTTGGAAGTTGAAGACTCAGATGAACCACAGGGATGTTAGGAAGTATTTCTTCAGTCACAGTTGTCAGGAAGTGGAATAGTTTGGGAAGTGATGTAGTGGAGGCAGTATCCATACATAGCTTTAAGGAGAGGTATGATAAAGCTCATGTAGCGGGTAGAGTGACCGAGTAGCGGCCAGTGAAGAAGAGGGACCAGGAGCTGTGACTCGACCCCAGCAACCACAACTAGGTGAGTACAACTAGGTGAGTACACACACACTCACATATACACACACACATATACACACTCACACACACACACTCACAGACAGTGACAGGATGTTCCAGAGAGGGAACACAGAAACAAGGGGACACAACTGGAAGCTGAGTCAAAGGGATGTTAGGAAGCATTTCTTCAGCCACAGAGTAGTCAGGAAGTGGAATAGTCTAGAGAAAGATATAGTGGAGGCAGGAACCATACATAGTTTTAAGACGAGGTATGATAAAGCTCATGGAGCAGGGAGAGCAGAGACCCAGTAGCGGACAGCGAAGAGGCGGGGCCAGGAGCTGAGTCTCGACCCCTGCAACCACAATTAGGTGAGTACAATTAGGTGAGTACACACACACACTCACACACACACACACACACACACACACACACGCACACACGCACACACGCACACACACACGCGACAGGCCACTGGGCCAAGGGATAACAGACAGTGAAGAGATTGAAGAAATGAATGCTGCAATGGAGGCAACTAAATCGAATCAGGGGTTACATAGGGATAGGCAGTGGGAAAATGAAAGAGAGAGATCAGTCTTTGTTTATGGGCTCCAGGAAGCTGAAGGGGAAACTTACAAAGCAAGAAGTCAAGGGGAGAAAAATGCGATTGAAAACATCATGAAAGCAATAGGAGAAGATGACATGACCCAGCTGGCAAATTTTCTGAGAATAGGGGGGTTAGCAAGAGGAAGAATCCGGCCAGTCAAAGTGATTTTCAAAGCAGAATTAACTCGAAACAGGATCCTGCAGGAGAAAGCAAGATTAAGGGATATGTCAGAGTACCGGAGGGTGTATCTCGACTGCGACAGAACACGAGAAGAAAGACAGAAACTGAAAGAGAGGGTACAGAGACAAAAGGAGAAAAGAGAGATGGACAGGAGAACCCAGACTCAGGAGGAAGCCCAAATACAATCACCTTTAGATGTCCCCCAACCTGGACAACCCCAATGCAGCCAAACAATCTAACCCAAAACACACATGCTATACCCAATGCTTCCACACACCTAATTACAAACTCCACCTTCACACCAACCACCCATAGTTCCTCATCAGGTCTCCCACATTCCCAACCCCAACGTACCCCCTAGACTACGGTTTTAGAAAAGAAGTTGAAGGTTTGGTATACAAATGCAGATGGTATAACAAATAAATGTGAGGAGTGGCATGAAAGAATAAAGGAGACATCCCCAGACTTAATAGCACTCACAGAAACGAAACTCACAAGAATGATAACAGATGCAATCTTTCCACCTGGATATCAAATCCTCAGGAAAGATAGAGGGAGCTGAGGGGGAGGAGGAGTTGCACTGCTCATTAAGAACCGGTGGGAATTTGAGGAAGTGGAAGGAATGGATGGAATGGGCGAAAGGGACTACATAGTAGGAACAATTCAGTCTGAGGGCCATAAGGTGGTAATTGCTGTAATGTACAACCTGCCACAGAACTGCAAGAGGCCAAGAGAAGAATACGACGAGAGCAACAGAGCAGTGGTAGACACACTAGCCGAGGTGGCCAGAAGAGCCCACATGGGGAGAGCAAAGTTACTAGTTATGGGTGATTTCAATCACAAGGAGATTGACTAGGAAAACCTGGAGCCCAACGG
The DNA here is from genome assembly GCA_009830355.1 of Cherax destructor. NCBI lineage: Eukaryota > Metazoa > Arthropoda > Malacostraca > Decapoda > Parastacidae > Cherax > Cherax destructor. The sequence goes on along the minus strand of WNWK01010805.1, from coordinate 65,816 downwards.
GGGTCCTGAATCATGGAGAGCCAAGATGATGGATGTTGTTCTGGAAAACCTCATGCATCAACATGTTAGAGACACTACCAGAGTGAGAGGTGAGGATGATCCAGCAAGACTGGACCTAGTATTCACCTTGAGTAGTTCGAACATCGAGGATATCACGTTTGAAAGCCCCCTTGGAGCTAGTGATCATTTGGTTCTCTGTTTTGATTATATAGTTGAACTACAAGTGGTGAGGTGAGCTGGAATAGGAAGGGAGAAACGAAACTACAAAAGGGGGGGAATACACAGGCATGAGGAACTTCCTACAAGACATTCAGTGGGAGAGAGAATTGGCAGGAAAACCAGTAAAAGAAATGTTAGAATATGTAAGAACCAAATGCAAAGAGGCAAAGGAGAGGTTTATTCCCAAGGAAAACAGAAGGAATGGGAAGACCAGAACGAGTAATGGATTCACCCAAAAGTGTAGGGAGGCAAAAACTAAGTGCACTAGAGAATGGAAAAAGTACAGAAGACAAAGGACCGAGGAAAATAAAGAGATTAGCCGAAGAGCCCGAAACGAATATGCACAGGTAAAATGGGAGGCTCAGCGACAATATGAAAATGATATAGCATCAAAAGTCAAGTCTGACCCGAAGCTGTTGTATAGCCACATCAGGAGGAAAACAACAGTCAAGGACCAGGTAATCAGGCTGAGGAAGGAAGGTGGGGAGTTCACAAGAAATGACTACGAGGTATGTGAGGAGCTCAACGTGAGATTTAAAGAAGTATTTACAGAGAAGACAGGAAGGACTCCAGGAATTCAGAATAGGGAGGTATACC
>WNWK01010805.1:55000-60000 GCA_009830355.1 Cherax destructor | reverse complement strand
TTCCAGATAGGTTTGTAAATACATTACTGGTGGGGTACAGCATCAAAATCTTTCCTGCAGCTAAGGAATTTGCAGTCGACCCATCCTTGTCTGTTTTTTTTTTTATTTTTGCTTGATTTCCATTTCTTATGATTCTGTTATTGCCAGGTAATTATATAGGGAGATATTCGTTAATATTCGTTACCATAACTAAGCCTGACCTAACCTAACGTAACTTCATCTAATCTCTCCTAACCTTACCTAATCGAGAATAGAAAATATACAGTGGTTTAGTAATGACTAACATTCCGCGTTGGCTGTAAAGGGTCACGATTAGCGGACGGAGGATCGAGGCTTCCCACCACTTCCTGCGCTAAATGACAATGGCCCACGTGGGTTTAGCTCTCCATTTGAATCTAAGAATAATAATTTATTGAGACTGCAGCTTTGCAGAAATTCAGTTCAGGTAATTCGTGTGGAAGTGACTGGTCTGGTTGGATGACAGACTGGGGCAGCCATGAGACTGGCCAGGTAAATAAATGATCAGTTAAATTAGTATTACATAACTGGTATAAAATACCGACAAGTAGATGAGAAAGACACATGGGCTACAGTTGGGTAATTTTTACTATCGAAATACTTCAGACTAATATTTAAATCATCTTTCTATTAGATTAAAGAAGACTCAGCAGCTGAGCAGGAGAAAACTTTTTAGCATTAAATTTACCGAACTGTTGCATATGTGTCTAACTGATTCAGATAATTATGATTTTATAATCTAACTGGGATTATAAGTAATCAGATTTGATTCTAGGAACGGAAGGATGCTCTAGATAATGAAATCAAGAACCTTTCGTCAGTATATAGGCAAAACCACTTGAAGAGAAGGACTCCCGTGAATAAAGCGAATTTCCTTTGCTCTCTGGATAAAAACAATGGAGACCACAGGATACACTGGAGTTCACAGGACATACCGAGTCTACATGACACATTGGAGTCCATAGGACACATTGGAGTCCACTGGATATACCAGAATCCACAGTGCACAACGGAGTCCACAGGACACACTGGAGTTCACAGGACATACCGAGTCCACATGACACATTGGAGTCCATAGGACACATTGGAGTCTACAGAATATACCAGAATCCACAGTGCACACCGGAGTCCACAGGACACACCGGAATCCACAGCGACAGGACTCCATCCTCGGGAGCGTATCAAGGTCACTCAAGATTAATTCTCCTTCCTGTTCCTCCAGCCCCGCCTCCCGGCCGCGCCCTCAAGAAAAATAGATCAGTATTTTCTCGATACATCCAAGAACCGGAGTATATTTCACCTTCAGGTTACCACAGCTACTGTACATTGAGTTTAAATTTAAGCAGCTGCTGCATAAGGGCGGTGTGTGCACACACTCGCTACCTGCTCACGTTACCTCATGAAGGAGGTGGCACTCTGTGAGCACTCACATCAACCTGGATGCTCTGGGTATTATGGATGACTGTACGAAGAAAAATCGGCCATGAAAAATACCTGAGAGCTGCTCACAGTAAATATATTGTCTATTTCTGGACAAAACGTATGCATAAGTGAGTACAATAAAAGTATATATGATGATCACAATTATATATATATATATATATATATATATATATATATATATATATATATATATATATATATATATATATATATATATATATATATATAAAGTTACTAGTTATGGGCAATTTCAATCACAAGGAGACTGGGAAAACCTGGAGCCACATGGGGGCCCCGAAACATGGAGAGCCAAGATGATGAATGTGGTACTGGAAAACCTTATACATCAACATATTAGGGACACTACCAGACAGAAAGGAGAAGATGAACCAGCAAGACTGGACCTCGTGTTCACCATGAGTAGCTCGGACATTGAGGACATCACATATGAAAGGCCCCTTGGAGCTAGAGATCACGTGGTTCAGAGCTTTGAATATATAGTAGAGTTACAAGTGGAGAGGGTAACAAGAGTAGGATGGGAAAAGCCAAACTACAAAAGGAGGGACTACACAGTTATGAGGCACTTCCTGCACAAGGTTCAATGGGAAAGAGAATTGGTAAGAAAGTCAGTAAACGAAATGATGGACTACGTAGCAACAAAATGCAAGGAGGCAGAGGAAAGGTTTGTTCCCAAGGGCAACAGAAATAATGGGAAGACCAGAACGAGCCCTTGGTTCACCCAAAGATGTAGGGAGGTAAAAACTAAGCGCACTAGATAATGGAAAAGGTACAGAAGACAAAGGACCCAGGAAAATAAAGATATTAGTAGAAGAGCCAGAAACGAGTATGCACAGATAAGGAGGGAGGCCCAGCAATAGTACGAAAACTACATAGTATCATAAATAAAAATTCAAGTTTGATCCGAAGCTGTTGTATAGCCACATCAGGAGGAAGACAACAGTCAAGGACCAGGATGAGAAAAGAAGGTGGGGAGCTCACAAGAAACGACCAAGAAGTATGTGAGGAGCTCAACGTGAGATTTAAGCAAGTATTTACAGTGGAGAGAGAAAGGACTCCTGGAAGTCAGAACAGGGGAGGTACACCAACAAGGGATATACCAACAAGTGTTGGATGAAATACACACAACCAAGGAGAAGGTGAAGAAGCTGCTAAGTCCCCTTGATACCTCAAAGGCGGTTTAACCAGACATCTATCCGTGGATCCTTAGAGAGGGAGCAGACACGCTGTGTGTGCCATTAACAACAATTTTCAACACATCCATTGAAACTGGGCAACTACCTGAGATATGAAAGACGGCAAATGTAGTCCCCATTTTTAAGAAAGGAGGTAGACACGAGGCACTAACTATAGACCAATGTCACTGACGTGTATAGTATGCAAAGTCATGGAGAAGATTATCAGGAGAGTGGTGGAGCACCTAGCACGGAACAAGCTTATAAACGACAACCAGCACGGATTCATTGAAGGCAAATCCTGTGTCACAAACCTACTTGAGTTTTATGACAAGGTAACAGAAGTAAGACACGAGAGAGAGGGGTGGGTAGATTGCATTTTCTTGGACTGCACGAAGGCCTTCGACACAGTTCCTCAAAAGAGTTTAGTGCAAAAGCTAGAGGATCAGGCACATATAACAGGAAGGCACTGCAATGGATCAGAGAATACCTGACAGGGAGGCAACAACGAGTCATTGTACGCGACGAGGTATCAGAGTGGGCGCCTGCGAAAAGCGGGGTTCCACAGGTGTAAGTCCCAGGACCACAGCTATTTTTGGTATATGTGTATGACATGACGGAAGGGATAGACTCAGAAGTGTCCTTGTTTGCAGATGATGTGAAGTTAATGAAGAGAATTAAATCGGATGAGGATCAGGTAGGACTACAAAGAGACCTGGACAGGTTGGAAGCTTGGTCCAGCAACTGGCTCCTCGAATTTAACCCCGCCAAATGCAAAGTCATGAAGATCGGGGAAGGGCAAAGAAGACTTCAGACAATATAGGCTAGGTGGCAAAAGACTGCAAACCTCACTCAAGGAGAAAGATCTTGGGGTGAGTATAATACCGAGCACATCTCCTGAGGCGCACATCAACCAGATAACTGCTGCAGCATATTGGCGCCTAGAAAACCTTAGAATAGCGTTCCGATACCTCAGTAAGGAATAGTTCAAGACTCTGTACACGGTGTACGTTAGGCCCATACTAGAGTATGCAGCACCAGTTTAGAACCCACACCTGGTCAAGCACGTAAAGAAATTAGAGAAGGTGCAAAGGTTTGCAACAAGGCTAGTTCCAGAGCTAAGAGGAATGTCCTACGAAGAAAGATTAAGGGGAAATCGGCCTGACGACACTGGAGAACAGGAGGGTTAAGGGAGACATGATGACGACATACAAAATACAGCTAGGAATTGACAAGTTAGACAAAGACAGGATGTTAAAGAGATGGGACACAGAAACAAGGGTTCACAATTGGAAGTTGAAGACTCAGATGAGTCAAAGAGATGTTAGAAAGTAATTCTTTAGTCATAGAGTTGCCAGGAAGTGGAATAGTCTGGCAAGTGACGTAGTGGAGGCAGAACCCATACACTGTTTTAAGACGAGGTATGATAAAGCTCATGGAGCAGGGAGAGAGAGGACCTAGTAGCGATTAGTGAAGAAGCGGGCCAAGGAGCTATGTCTCAACCCCTGAAACCACAGATAGGTGAGTACACACACACACACACACACACACACACACACACACACACACACACACGAATGTGAACGGGCTACATGACAATCAGCACGGCTTCAGGGAAGGGAAATCCTGCATCACAAATTTTCTGGAGTTCTTCGATAAAGTAACAGAAGTTAGACGGGAGAGAGAGGAATGGGTAGACTGCATCTTCTTGGACACAAGAGACTGGTTGAAAAACTATAGTAGCAGGCAGGAATAACAGGGAAAGTACTGCAGTTGATCAGGGAATATCTGACAGGTAGGAAACAACGAGTGTTGGTACGTGACGTGGAGTCAGAGTGGGTGCATGTGTTGAGTGGGGCTCCACAAGGGTCAGTCCTAGGTCTGGTGCAGTTTCTAGTATATGTGAATGACATGAAAGAGGGATAGATTCAGATGTGTCGCTGTTCGCGGAAGATGTGAAGTTAATGAGGCGAATACAAGTGGACGCAGATCAGATAAGCCTATAAAAAGATCTGAACAGGCTACTAGTCTGGTCCAACAAATTGCTCCTGGAGTTTAACCCCGGAAAGTGCAAAGTCATGAAGTTTGGGGAATGACAAAGAAGACCACAGACAGAGTACAGCCTAGGTCAAAAGCAACAAAACTCCTTCTAATTAAGGAGTCATTCAGGACACTACACCGTGTACGTTAGGCCCATATTGGAGTATGCAACACTAGTATGGAACCCACACCTAGTCAAACTCATCAAGAAGTTAGAGAAAGTGCAAAGGTTTGCAACAAGACTAGTCCCAGAGCTAAGGTGTATGTCATACGAAGAGAGGTTAAGGGAACTCAATCTCATAACAC
>WNWK01010805.1:0-47500 GCA_009830355.1 Cherax destructor | reverse complement strand
CTAAACTTCAGCAGCAGGTGGGTAGTGAGATCCTTCCTCCCGGATGTCGGTGCACCTCCCGCTGCCCGCACTTCCTCCTCACACAGGGCAAATATGTACCCAAATTTGGAATTTTACACGGCTGGCTGGCCAGCGACGCTAACGTCGAGAAGTGGAACCGTCTTAATCCTCACCACTAGTCTTGTGGTGTCGCAAATATATTGAACTTCAGGAGCGGAAGATTGGTGTAAAACTCGGCCAGTATAGAGAGTTTGGAGGTATGGGCTTCCTTCTCTGCGGAGATGCTGTCAGGGTGGGTGCCGGGGGACCACTGATGACCAGTTCACCTGTTGCCCCCGACCACCCCTCACACGTGCCCCCGTATATGACGTCACTATTCGCTAGATTAAACTTTCGCGATGCGACGCATCTACAGCCCGCATCTCTCTATATTCCTCAAGCAAAATTACCATAGCTCAACCGCAAGAAAGTAAAAGACATCACGTCAAATCCTGTACTTGTTCTTCCATGCACTGGAATAACATATAAAGTGAGGTGTACGTGTACTAGAATGTAGGCGGGTGGTGTGTGGCAGGAGCGGGGCGGAGCTCAGCTCAGGAGCGTGTGGAGTCTCGTCCAGGGAGGATGTGTTGCTGGTTTTTTCTCTGCAGCTTCTCTATTACTGATTTCCTTTCACCGATGCACAAATACTGTGCTTCGTCGCATCATGCGAATATTGCTTTTAAATACACAAAATGGGTGTATAATACTAAATCCATGGGTTACCATCAATATATTTCAGCGAGCGCCGTAATGTATCGCTATATATATATGTCGTGCCGAATAGGTAAAACTTGCTATTTTGGCTTAAATAGCAACGCTGTTCTTGCCATATAAGACAAGCGAAAATTTGTGTATGCAATAATTTCACGAAAATCATTCTGAACCTAACGAAAAAAATATATTTCATTGTGTTTGTTTATTATTAAATTATTGTAACCGTATCTAAAATATATTTAGTTGGATTAGGCTAAATTAAATTGCGCTTGTTATAATAAGATTAGGTAAATTTTCTAAGATTCTTATGGTACAAAATTAAATTTTTTTACATTAACATAAATGAAAAAATATATCTTTAAACGTATAAGAGAAAATTTTAGAAAGGACTTAATTTTAGATGAGTTCTTGCTAATTGACCAGTTTTACCTAATAGACACGACATACACACACACACACACGTATATATATATATAGTATATATATATATATATATATATATATATATATATATATATATATATATATATATATATATTATATATATATATATATATATATATATATATATATATATATATATATATATATATATATATATATATAAAATATATACATATTCTATATATTTTGTGTGATTATTATGGCTACTAAATTTGCGGTTCCACCGCATCTTGACACATAATCTGCCCTTCTCTCTGAGACTCACACACACACACACACACACACATTCACACACACACACACACACACACACACACAAACACACACATACACACACACATATACGGACAAATAATTATAAGAAATGCAAATAATGCTGAAATATTTTTTGAAACCCTCGTAATTGTATAAGCATACAACTATCCGTTCATCAGTTCATGGGAGAGAGAAGAATTTGATAACCTAAACAAGGCACTTTCTAATATTCAAAAAAAGAGGCTATTACAGAATATTTACAAAGAGCAAAATTTAACATAATGGATTTTAATTGCAAAGAAATAGACTGGATGATGTATGAGACTGAAACAGGAAAGAAATGGTCAAGAAAATCCCTCACTGTAATGACAACTTTATTTCTTCATCAATGCATGAAAACAAAGAGCTCGAGTAAGGGACACACACACCATTAACAGTGGACACAGACACGGGCGTCCGCTGGATCTTTCCCACACTGAAAGAGGCGCAAGGGTTTCCTCGGGGAAAGACAAAGAACTGATCCTGAGGGAGGGTAAGGAAACTGTCTCTCCAAGTACGCCCCTGGAAACAGTGTTGCATAGAAAAAGGCGAAATGATGCTAGTTTATTCGTCGAGAAGAAAGCTGACACGGATTTGTATTAGCAACAGTAATAGCGGTAGCAACGACTGTTATTACCTTACTGGTGCTCCATACCAACCTACGAGGTAGAAGCTATCGTAATGTACCGGGGGTTTACCTAAATAGCAAGACATTGAGGAAGAATAAAAGGAAAGAGAAGCTTCTTACCAGACTAGAAATAGGAAAATATAGAGAGAAATAAATAACCAAAAAAAAACACAGTACCGTGACTGGAACAATACACAAATAACCCGCACATAGAAGAGAGGAGCTTACTACCACGACGTTTCGGTCCGACTTGGACCATTTACAAAGTCACCGAAACGTCGTCGTAAGCTCCTCTCTACTATGTGCGGGTTGTTTGTGTATAGAGAGCAGTATTTCAAAGAATCAAACCAGAATAAAATATTAGAAAGAATATAAGTAAACAAAAAAAACGAAAATTTGTGCAATATACATAAGTATATAGGAATCACGGAGATAAAAAATTAGTTTTATAATTATGTGAAATAGTGACGAATGATTGTACTTCAGAAGCGTCTTATTAACACTTGTCGGTATATGATAGTAAACATATACAATCTCGTACACTTATCTAACCATTTGTTCTTAAAAGTTTACTCAAAGACATTTTAATAATCGATTATAAGAATTTCCAGTTTAACAATGCATTATATAATAATCACATATGACTTTGACTGGAAACTTTGAAGTGTAATGCACGCCGGTCAGTGTTTGTATAAACCCACACGAAACATCTGCTGAAGAGGACCTCACTTGGAGTGAGAAACATACATAAGAACATAAGAACCTAAGAATGGAGGAACACTGCAGAAGGCCTACTGGCCCATACAAGGCAGGTCCTTATCAAAACCACCACTACCTAAGAATTTATTCCCGTACTCACGACACCAATCAAACCCAGCCCCTCCCACTCATATATTTGTCCAATCTCTTTTTAAAGCCACCCAAGGTCCTAGCCTCTATCACCCTACTCGGAAGATTGTTCCACGCATCTACAACTCTGTTCGAAAACCAGTACTTGCCTATGTCCTTTCTAAATCTAAATTTATCCAATTTAAATCCGTTATTTCTGGTTCTTACTTGGTTCGATATCCTCAGTATTTTATTAATATCTCCTTTGTTTATGCCCATCATCCACTTGTACACCTCGATGATATCTCCCCTCATTCTACGTCTCTCCAGAGAGTGGAGATTCAATGCTCTAAGTCTATCTTCATACGGGAGATTTCTTATACTGTAAATCATTTTAGTCATTCTTCTTTGTATGTTCTCCAATGAATCTATATCCATCCTGTAGTAAGGAGACCAAAACTGAGCTGCATAATCCAAATGAGGTCTCACTAGTGATGTATAGAGCTGTAAAATAACTTTTGGACTTCTGTTGCTTATACTTCTTGAAATAAATCCTAGTAATCTGTTAGCCTTATTGCGCACACTTAGGCACTGTTGTCTTGGCTTTAGATTCCTGCTTACCATGACTCCCAAGTCTTTTTCACATTCTGTATGATCAAGCTCTACTTCACTTAGTTTATAAATTCGAGGGATATTTTCATTACCAAGGACTAGTACCTTACACTTGTCCACATTGAACTTCATCTGCCACTTTTCAGACCAAGACATTAATTTGTCCAAATCCTCCTGGAGTTCACTGGTATCCTCCTCAGAATAAATCATACGGCCTATTTTTGTATCATCAGCAAATTTACTCATGTCACTTGCAATTCCTTCATCAAGGTCATTTATGTAAATTATGAACAACAATGGGCCTAAAACTGATCCTTGTGGAACGCCACTAGTGACTAATCCCCATTCAGATTTGACCCCATTAATGGAAACTCTCTGCTTTCTATTAGTAAGCCATGCCTCTATCCATGCTAGAACCTTACCTCCTATACCATGAGCTGCCACCTTTCTTAAGAGTCTCTTGTGAGGTACTCTATCGAAAGCCTTACTGAAATCCAAGTAAACTATATCATATTCTTTATCACTGTCTACTGCCTCAAATGTTTTATTGAAAAATGTCAGTAAATTTGTCAGGCAGGATCGACCTCTCGTGAACCCATGCTGAGATTCATTAATCAAATTATGTTCTTCAAGGTGATTTCTAATAATATCAGCTATAATTGATTCTAATAATTTGCCTACTATAGATGTGAGGCTTATTGGACGGTAATTTGATGGAATTGACTTATCCCCTGATTTGAATATAGGAACTACATTAGCTATCTTCCACATCTCTGGCACAACACCAGTTAGGATGGACGTATTAAACACAATCGTTAATGGCTGACTAAGTTCCAGCTTGCATTCTTTAAGTACCCTGGAAAACAACTCGTCGGGTCCCGGGGACTTATTTTGCTTCAGTTTATCTATCTGTTTGATAACCATGTCCCTCGTGACAGTAATATTAGTTAACTTGAATTCTTCAGGAACTGAATAATTGTTAATTTCTGGAATCTCGTTTACGTTTTCTTGTGTAAAAACTGAAAAAAAATAGTCATTAAATAGAGAACACATTTCCAGAGGTCCTACCTTTTCCCTCACCTTCGTCCTATACACTTGAAAGAACCCTTTTGGATTTGTCTTTGATTCATTAGCAACCTTAATCTCATAGTCACGTTTAGCCTTTCTAATCCCCTTTTTTACTTCTCTTTTCAACTGAACATATTGGTCAATAAGGTTAACATCTTCTCTTTTGATGCGCCTATAAATTCCTCTTTTCTCCCCTCCTGTTAATCCATTTGGGATCGTTATTATTTGACCTAAATTCTCTCTGGGGAATAAATATACTCTGTGCACGTTGTATATTATTAAGAAAAAAATCATAAACGCAGATCCCATCGTAATCGTTAGCTAGATTACCCCAGTCGAGATTAGACAGGTGTTCTCTAAGTCCAATATAGTCGGCAGAACGAAAATCAGGAACTTTTACCGTATTATCCCTATTCTCGTACTCCCAGGTAATATTAAAAGTAATGGATTTGTGATCACTTGCGCCAAGCTCTTCAGTGATCTCCAGATTATTTACAAGAGTTTCTTTATTTGACAAGACTAGGTCGAGCAAATTATTACCTCTGGTAGGCTCCGTCACACACTGCTTCAGAAAACAGTCCTGAACTACTTCCATAAAGTCACTGGACTCCAGATTACTGGTCAAAGAAATCCAGTCAATTTGACTAAAGTTAAAATCCCCTACTATCACTACGTTATTGTGTCTAGAAGCTTTAACAATTTTGTCCCAAAGAAGTCTCCCTCTATCGTGATCCAAGCCTGGAGGTCGGTATATTACACCTACAATCAGTTTTTCTTGACCTTCTAGAAACTCTACCCAAACAGATTCTGTTAATGATCCATCTATTTTTATGCCTGTTTTTATGCAGCAATTTATATTTTCTCGTACATACAATATCTATCTACATGGAACAACTTAAACCCCTGAATATGACACTCAGCAATCATATCCCGACTCTTTATATTATACCATGTTTCAGTTACTGCAATGACATCAAAGTTCCCAGCACATGCTACCAAACGTAATTCGTTAATTTTATTTCTGGCGCTTCGACTGTTAGTATAAAATACATTGATATGTATCTTCTTGTGAACCTTTTTCAGCTTTTGTTTTACACAATTTCTGTTACTGTCATTACCCTGTGTCACTCGATTACTGTTATTGTTAAGATTTATGATATCAAAGCCTGAATCAATATTTTGGCCCTCATTATTTACCATTCCTAAACCCATACCTCTAACTAATCCTAGTTTAAAGCCCTAACAACATCCTCAACTGAGCTAGCGAGAAATCCTACACCTTCCCTGGATAAGTGAACCCCATCCCTGGCATACATGTCATTTCGGCCATAGAAGTGGTCCCAGTTGTCAATGAATGGGACTGCATTATCCTTACAGTGTTTGTCCAGCCAGCAATTTATACCAATCGCTCTGGACAGCCATTCATTTCAACACCCCTTCTTGGCAAAATGTCACATATAACAGGGCTCCCTCCTTCCTAATGATGTCTATTGCTGCCTTATACCTACTAACTAAATCCTCACTTCTACGCTTGGCTACATCATTGCCTCCAGCACTGAGGCAGATAATAGGATTGATCCCATTACCATGCATGATGTTGTCAAGCCGGCTAACAATGTCTTCCATTCCAGCCCCAGGAAAGCAAACCCTCTGTCTCCTACTCCTATCTTCCAAGCAGAAGGCCCTATCCATATATCTAACTTGGCTATCCCCAACAACAACAATGTTTTTACCTTCCTTGGTACCGTTCGTCGTGACGATCCCAGTAGTCGATTCACATTCGTCTGGTAGCACAGAAAAGGAGTTCGAAGTTTCCACAGCAGTCTCTTTCTTCTTCGTCGTTACTACCTCTCCATTCGTCTTCTTGATCTTCAACTTCGTCCCATGCTGTCCGGCCACTGCCCAGGTTCCCTTCTTGACCTGAGGACTCACAACAGGAGGACTACTACGAATCCTCTTGTTTTCCTCCGTCAATCGCCGTATCTCAAGCTTCGCTACCCTCAATTCCTCCTTAAGCTGCTGGTAAAGTTGCTCAATAGGGGGCATCTTGATTCAGTAAACAGGGAGTACACTAGACACGTCTTCACTGAGCTAAGAACAGGTCACCACTGAGCTGAATAAGAACAGGTCACCATCTCGTAACATTTGGTGTTCGTGCCTCCTGTGTGTATACTCAAGCATTTATTATTATTTTTTAATTAAGTTACCGAGAGTATGCCATCAAGATCGTGTTTTGAGAGATTTACTCCAGAAGAATTGTTTACCGAAGTTGATGTATTGAAGAAGTTGCACCTGAGGTGGATGGGGGAAGAGGCGGCTGGTGATGGAGGACATAGAGAAGAAGGGAATAATAAAGAACATAAATCCAAATAAGCAATAAAGTTAGTCAAAAAAGAATGCTATAAATAAAACGATAATAAATAATAGTATGCGAGAGAGAGAGAGAGAGAGAGAGAGAGAGAGAGAGAGAGAGAGAGAGAGAGAGAGAGAGAGAGAGAGAGACAGAATTTTTCCTCCGATTAAAGCGCACTTGAAACATGTTCTCAGAGCTAATAGACATAAATCATATACACTTAACCAACGAAGAGTGGCGTTTTGTTCATAAGCAAGCAGGAAAATATATGTAATAATGTTGGTATAATTACTGACAATATGTATGGTAAAAGGCACGACTGCAACTAATGAGACACTATTGTGGCAACGTTTCGCTCTCCAGGATCTTCGCTAAGCATGCCAAAACTCTTGAAGAGCGAAAAGTTGCCGCAATGAAATGTCGCATTAGCTGCACATGGGTCCTTTAATGTAACATGGAGAGTGTCTCCTGACACGGGAGTCTGCCGGATGATGACCTGCTCAGCTGTGTTGGGTACATGGACACAGATGCAACTAATGTGACATTTCATTGTGGCAACGTTTCGCTCTCCAGGAGCTTTGTCAAGTCTCGACAAAATGTTAAGTAAAAGGACACAAATGCAACTAATGTGACATTTTATTGTGGCAACGTTTCGCTCTCCAGGAGCTTTGTCAAGCCGTTACAAACTATACATGGACACAGAGGGTATATATATGCTCAAAGTGAGTTGTAACAATAGTGGTGGTGGTTGTAGTAGAGACATAAGTTGTAGTAGTAGTAGTAATACAATAAGGTAGAATAATCAACTTGCACATGAGGAGAAAGGTGAAAGCAATTACTTGGGTAGCACTAAAATATAGATTAGACAAATATTTCTGTTGGAGGTTGGATTAGAGAAGGCCTGTATCAGTGTTCCACCTCTGCGAAGTTCTTTGTGTAGTATTAGTAGGAGAGACTATGTGATGGCAGGGTTTACTGTTTTCAGGAGGATTCTTGCTAAGACTTCAGAGATGGTTAAGCTGCCTTTGTTTTGTTTAACTGTGTTAGAAACAGCGATAAGTGCTGATTCATGGCACTTGCGTCTGCGGAAATTAGTTTCTTTGATTACTAATTGGGCGTCTCTGAATTTCATGAGATGATTGGTGGAATTCCGGTGTCGTACGCAGGCGTTGTTCAGGTTATCGTTCCTACATGCATTAATGTGTTCATTGAGGCGTGTTTCGAGGTTTCTTGCTGTTTCTCCTACATAAATCCTGTCGCAGCCTCCACAGGGTATAGTGTAGACCCCTGCGTTGATTGGTTCATGGTGCTTGGATTTTGTCCTGGTTAGATCCTTTATAGAAGTGCTGGAAGCGATAGTGACTAGTGTTAGCTTTAGCAAGTACTTTAGAAATGTTCGATGCAACCTGGCTGTTGGGAAGAATTATAACTTTGTTTGGAGTGGTGTTAGTGCGTGGAGAATTAATGATCTGAAGAGCTCTTCTTTTGCAATCTTTGATGAAAAAGGAAGTAAAATGTAAATCAGTGAAGGTTTGGTGAATGTATGTGCATTCCTCGTCAAGAAACTCAGTAAAATGTCACATTAGTTGCATCTGTGTCTACATCCCTAACATTCCGTCGGTAACTGGTAATTTATTGGTGCTGGGTATCTGTGATCAAACATTTTTTTCCCACTTCCAGTTAAAAAAAACAACTATGAACAAAAGCTACTTTTAAAATTCTTAGTGGGTCTCGTGCCTGTTTAATTATGATTCCACTGCGAAAACAAGATAATTGTCTAGCCAAGTGTTAATCACTGTGCGACGTAAACAGAATTCCAACGGATAATGTGAAAGTTCTGAAGCGAATATGACTCGATTGCCTGTGGGGGGAAAAAAAAGACACGTATAATGTCCTGAACTGTTTTTTCCACATCTAGTCGGTATCACCATACCATTTTTCGCTGGATAGCCTGCCGAAATCGGTAAATACGACTTATAAGGATATATTGCACAGCCGAATGTGACGTTGTTCCAGGTTTACGTAGGCAAGGTCAATGGGGATAAATCATGAGTGGAATACAGTTCATCGCTAGTCACCCAGACACGTAATCACCTCGACGCCATTAACAGTCAAACGGTCCAGGAGCGGTACACTTACATGGCAATGGTCATATTTGGTGCAGGGGGGGGGTGAGAGATAGAAAGGTTGAGGGAAGGGAGGAAGAGGGGTAGGGAAGGGGCAAGGTCGTCGCCACATAAACAGAGCAGGATACACACACACACACACACACACACACAAACCAAACACCCTTATCTTCATAAATTCATTCCATCGTGAGTATCTGCAAATGATATCTAGGCAGAACACACGAATGTAACATGCACGTAATAGCAGGTGTGTGTGTGTGTGTGTGTGTGTGTGTGTGTGTGTGTGTGTGTTTATGGACTACAGGTAAGTGAACGATCGAATGTTGTGATGAATGAAGTAAGTGAAGCCCTCGCCACCACTTTATACAGTGACTTCACCGCTGAAGCAACGAATGAAGCAGTGCTTGAACGAGATGTCAGGAGGCAGATTTAGTCTGAACTATCACATGTCAGATTCCGACGATGAAACGGATTATAATGACGATGATGATGATGATAATAATAATAATGACGATGAAAATGATGATGCACTAATTCAACGATGATGGGAGGTAGCAATAAAGCCATTGAGTAATACTGTGCCAGAACACTGGAGTGCCCCTGGCACAGATCAAGAGACTTCAACGCAGCAATGAAAAATGATCCAACCTCTTGCAATTTCATATTTTTAAAAGCGTTGATGAAGCGACGCAGTCAACCTTTCCTTTACAAAATAACCCGCACATAGAAGACTGCAACTTATGACGACGTTTCGGTCTGAGTTGGACCATGAACCAGTCGTACACAGGCCCGAAGCTTCGTTATACGCTTCAGTCTCCTATGAACGGGTTGTGTATTGTTCCAGTCACGGTATTGTGCCCTTTTATTCTGCACACATTCCTTTAGTGTAATTGTAGTAATACAGTGAAAGATATACACTAATATATTAACAAACGCAGAGACACAGTAATAAAGCGAATCACTGTTTATACAGTAGTATAGTGAGGGACACCATGATAAAGTTATGCACTCTTGCATTTATTATTATTATTATTATTATTATTATTATTATTATTATTATTATTATTATTATTATTATTATTATTATTATTATTATTATTATTATTATTTTTATTATTATTATTATTATTATTATTATTATTATTATTATCATTATTATATTTCACTATTTTTTAAATCAAATAGGAAAAGGCCATTAAAATTTTTAAGATTAGGCACTTTAACTATACATTAATGATTTTTAACCAACATATCTTAATTTATAGTGGAAAATTTCAAAGTGCTTGTTCCCTATTTCCTCCTATTCCATTCATCCTCCAACCTTGCAGTTTCTCACTACACATGCAGTTGCTGTCACCTACGCTGTTCTTACTCCACCGATACATACATCCACTCACCCAGTTTTTACTATTACTTCACATGCCGTTACTCAACTCATCACTTCCACTTTTCACTTCACCTTTCTCTTCCCCTTCTCACTTCACCTTTCTCTTCCCCTTCTCACTTTCCTTTTTTTCTTCCCTTCTCATTCAATCTACTTCTCCTTCTACTTTCCTTTTTCACTTTTTATTCCCACCGCTTCTCTAGCTTCCTCCACTTCCCTCTCTCATGGACTCTTCCCTCCCTATTCTCTACTCCATTTCCCCTCCTCCTACTCTACTTCCTTTCCCACTCTTCATCCTCCTCCAAGATAAATCTCATACACTTCCATTGTTGCTACAGGAGTGAGACTTTCTCATTACCAGTATGTTGCTCGGAGAGATGAACTAGCCTGGCCTCGCTGTGATGCTGCATCCTGATAATTACTCTTCTGTCAATGTCCCATTTGTCACGGCTGATCACTGACCATTTGTCCTCAGTGAGAAGCCTCGCTCAAACAATAACCGAGAGCACAATGGTAGTCATTTTATTTGTGAGATTAAGGATACCTTCCTGTTTATTTACTCACAACACATTGTGTTTCTCATTTTGTATTTTTTTTATATTTAGTCTGTCTTTTGTTCTCTCTCTCTCTCTCTCTCTCTCTCTCTCTCCGTGGAGCATCACTGACTGAAAATTTGGATTGGAGTTAAAAAAAAAGATGAAATATTACTTTTGTAAAGTTCTCAGAGTGAATCGAGGAGACATTATCTCGTACTTGTCCCAAAATCCATATCACATGTTTTAAAAATAGTAAATTAAAACCTACGCAGTTTAAAACAATCTGAGCCTTCCATTTAGGAAGAGGGAGGAGCCCACAGGAGGCATAAAGGTAATAAAACGTGACAGAAGTATATGCCAGGTTTAGGCAGGCATAGCTCTAGGTTTTATTGACTTTTCTTATCCCAGTACAATGTCTTTTGTTGCCCCAGTGCAAGCTTGTCTTTTCTTTTTTCCACAGCACGCTACTTGGATCCAGCTTGGAATAGGGGTCGACAGAGATCGAAAAGGTGGGAGACAATTCGTACTGTGGGGAAAAAAATAGAGAAAAAAACTGTGAAGGAGTCTCTGGGATTCCTATAGCAGGCTCGATACCATCGCCGTAATTTGTGATAGAGATCAAGAGCAAGGAATGTAAATGGCGTATGAATATATTAGTGCTCTTCAATATCAATTAGGTATTCAGTGTGAGGCAGGGCGATGTGGCGATTGTGGTGGGTTACGGCGGCCCTCAATTACCCTCCCGTATTGTTGGTGCTGATGATTATGGGGGATTTGATTGTTGGCAGGAGTGACCACGAGGGTTCATGGGTGTCGGGAGGGTGCTAGATGTAGGGAATGGGCAACGAAGGTCCATGGGAAAGGGGCGGAAGGTGTGGCGTGTGGCGAGGGTCGCGGTGTTAGGAAATAGTTGAGGCCTATTCGAGGGTTTGAAAAGTTGAAAAGGGTGGAAGAAAATGGTGAGAGAGGCAGACCACGGGAGAGCCTTGCAAATGTGGTGATCGAGGAAGCTATGTTTATCGGTAAAAATGATATAATTTCTCCTCTCGTGATTCGTTATAAAATGATGTCCTGCTGCATGCAGCTTCAGGTCATGTGAATGAAACCTTAAACTGTTTTACCGCCCATCATGTCAAGAATTAAAGGTCACGTCATAAGACTTGATGGTAGGGTTTCCATCCTATATAAAAACAAAAATGCAACACAAAGTACCATCATAGGATGCACTTGTGAATAAGGTCCGGAAATTGCATTTTAAGCAAAATTGGGTTCACATGTAGTGTGTTGCTACTGTATTATACATGAGAGGAAAGTGTTGGGAACACCCACAGTGTGTTACTACCTTATTCTTTACGAGAATTAAAGTTAGAGAACATCCGCAGAGTGTAACTATCTTATTCTACTTGTAGGTATTTACTTGGAACACCCAGGGTGCCTATTTACCTTATTCTATATGGGAGATACACAATGGAAAAACCCACAGTGTGTAGCTATCCTATTCTATATAAAGTTGCATTGTGGGGAACAGATGCTATATGTCCTTGTCATATAGCACAACACAATCTGGGTTAGATACAGGATGCAATGTATGCAGTCTAACCTACTACTAATTCTCCATCTGAACACCTGAAAGAGCTCTCATCGGATCTTCCTGCAAATCCTAATTTTGATCCTAAGTCGGATTCTTCTTCAAATTCTCATTGCTGATCTTACATCATGTCCTGCTAAAATCTCATCACATATACTTTCAGATCCTTTTCGTTAATCCTCCAGTGTATTCTCTTGCTGATCCTCCAGTACACTCGCCTAATAGTTTCTCACAAAATCGCTGAATTTCAATCTCTGTTATATACTCAAACCTCATTTGCATATATAAATTCCCACATCATCAAAACTAGCGCAAAAACTTCCTCTTCCGCAACCACCATCACCCCTCTCAATACCAAAAAACAACAGTTCCACCACCACCATCACGTCCACCCAGTACCAACAACAACCACCACCACCACCCAGGTACTAACAACCTAGGTCATCCACTAAGGGCTATAAACTATTCATCCTTGCAACTAAAAGACGCCCCTAAACGCACACAAGCACAACCTGCAAGCAGAAATCTGACTTTAATAGCATTTAACAAAGTACTCTGTAGTTCAGAACCTTCAGTAAAGCCTTTATTATACTTCCTTGAATAAGCAGTATGTAAGACCTAACCCATAACTTATGCCCACAAATCGCTTGTAAATAAAACATTCAACTAAAAAGACCTTCAAGAGGGCGTCTTGTTGCTGGTGAAGGACTCCTCATCTAAGGAATTCGACCTGCCCTTCCTCTTAGAAAAAAAAACTCAGTGCCCTTCACTCACTCCCTCAATGGGATGATCAGAGAGCCCTTCAACAGAATCAAGGGAATAGCATTGAAGGAGAGAGAGAGAGAGAGAGAGAGAGAGAGAGAGAGAGAGAGAGAGAGAGAGAGAGAGAGAGAGAGAGAGAAGAGAGAGAGAGAGAGAGAGAGAGAGAGAGAGAGAGAGAAGAGAGAGGGGAGAGAGAGAGAGAGAGAGAGAGAGAGAGAGAGAGAGAGAGAGAGGAGTGCCTGATGCATGAGCTCTGCAATAATCCTACATTTACTGGTTCTTGGGAAAGATTTACACGCTGTAGCCAAGGGTCAAGAGGAGAGCGGAGGAAGAGGGAAGAAGGAGAGGTGAGAGGACAGTAGATGATGAGTGGGAGGGAGGAAGAGGATAGGACAATATAGAAGAGGGAAAGAATGAAAGAGGGGAAGGAATAGGAGAGGGAGCAGGGCAAAAGAGGAGGATGAAGGAGAATGAGGATGATGAAGGAGAATGAGGATGATGAAGAAACATGGAAGAAAGAACAGAAGGAGGAGGAATGTGAATGAAGAGAAGCACGAGGAAGGAAGCAGGAAAAGGAGGAGGGAAGTTAACATAAAGGGAAGAAGAAAGTATATGGAAGAAAAAAGAGAAAAGAAAGAGAGGGGAAGGAAGAAAAGAACTCAGAATAGAAGACAGATTAAAACGGTGAAGAAGGAAGAAGGATGGGGGTTGAGAAGGTGGAGAGAAGAAAAGAGGAAGTAGAGGAGACGAGGAATAAGAATAATCCTGGAAAACTAAAGAATGCGCAGGAGGACAAGAGGGAGGAAAAGAATAAAACAGGGATGAAAATCACAGGAAAATGGAAAGAGGGATGAGATAAGTGAGACTGACTGAAGAATGAGAAGCCGTAGGACAAAGAGGAACCAAGGGAGATGACGGGTGAAGCTTCAGGAGAGGAGAAGGAGGAGGTAGAAGTAGGAAGAAGTAAGATAATGATAAGAAGGAGAACGAGGGAGGAATAACAGATGAGAGGCAGGATAAGTAAAACACCAAATTGGGTGAAAACAGAAACACAGGTGTACTGTAAAGAGACATTCGTTGCCGACGTTTCTCCCTAATCAGTGGGCTCTTCAAGGCACCCGGAAAGTTGAACGTGTGGTGGAGTAAGTTTTGCAAGGAAGGTCCAGGTATTCTCCGTGTGAAGGTCCCATATCTACTGCAGTGTCTGAACTTGACGGGTGCGAGAGATGGCATCTCATACGAAGCAATAAATCTCTGGCCACCTACTCCAGGTGAGAAAAGCCGTCCAGGTATTTGAAACCTACACGAAACACGGAGAGTCCCTACACTTGTGCAATATTTTGGGAATCTTTAATGATTTTCATATGTATCACAAGCGTCTCTTTCATCAACTTGACGTTTTTTTCTAAATCATTTGCATCACTTGCACTGTTCTCGTCTACTCATGGGCTTCTTGGGCCCTGCTTCCTGGCCATCCATGTAATCTTTTCTACTGTTTAGGACATCTGTTAAAGTAAACATTTACCTGCGAGTGGTTTCTTTAGGAGTGAAGCCACCAGTGGCTCAACGTTTCCTTTAATGGTGTAAATATTGGTAATTTATACCTATAAATTGGTATAAAACGACACGTTGGATGGCTAGCTTTAAAAATAGGTTGGGATAACTTTTCTTTAAAAATAGGCTGGTATGGCTAGCTTTAAAAAATAGGTTGGGATGGTTAGCTTTAAAAATAGATTGAGATAACTATCCTTTAAAAATAGGATGGGATGGCTAGCTTTAAAAAATAGGATGGGATGGTTAGCTTTAAAAATAGATTGAGATAACTATCCTTTAAAAATAGGGTGGGATGGCTAGCTTTAAAAAATAGGTTGGGATGGTTAGCTTTAAAAATAGATTGAGATAACTATCCTTTAAAAATAGGGTGGGATGGCTAGCTTTAAAAAATAGGTTGGGATGGTTAGCTTTAAAAATAGATTGAGATAACTATCCTTTAAAAATAGGGTGTGATGGCTAGCTTTAAAAAATAGGATGGGATGGCTAGCTTTAAAAATAGGTTGGATGGCTAGCTTTAAAAAATAGGTTGGTATGGCTAGCTTTAAAAAATAGGATGGGATGGCAATCTTTAAAAATAGGTTGGATGGCTAGCTTTAAAAATAGGTTGGATGATTAGCTTTAAAAACTAGGTTGGGATGCATACCTTTAAAAATAGGCTGGAAAAATATATGAATGAGATGGGCTGGATTTGAGAAAAACCTGCCTAGCGTGGGAGCCAGTACACCTGATGCAGTACTCAACCATTATCTTCTTTTCCTAAAACTGAAAACAAAATTCTCCTCTGTCACCAGCTTCTCATTTTTCCCTAGTGATTACCATGCATATCCGTGCATGATATGTCCATGAATATTGCTTACTAATGTTTACTAACCTAGTGCTGCCTGTCAGGGCGATGAACTGCTACCTCCTCCCTTTCAGTGTGCTCCCGTGCGCGTAATATCTGTTGTATGGACTTCTCACCTGTGGAAGCTTGATAGCGTTTTCACCAGCGTGTTTGCTAAGTCTTGTACACATGAGAACTGATCAGTAGAATAAGGTATTTTTCGTATAAATGGTTAAGAAAATCTCTCAGGATATGTACAATCGAGAGATGTTTATCTTCTAATGTATATGCAGTGAGAACTTACCTGAATCCCTACTTAAGGCATAAAAGTTAGCTTTGACTGGTGATAAATAGGTTATATGCAGTTTTCATGACCCTCGTTTAGTTGGTAGGTTTTAAACTCAGTTTAGAAACCAGTCAAGAAGCCTTCACCACGTAAGGTGAGGTACGACATTCTCGACTAGATGATTGGCAGCATGCGCTTGCTAGCAGCTTGGTTATCAACGCCACTGCCAGGCGGACGTGAAGGATCACGACACCTAAGACCTTGACCTCCGACCTCTTAACCTTGTGCACAGATGGGAATGACATTTTTACGGTGACACCCGCCTGCAAAAATATTGGCACTTTGAATATCTTAGAAATTTCTTCCCGAAGCGTCATATATCAATTGTTTATTACTATTACACTTGAGTTTTTTACTGCCGAGGGTGTGGGGCACGAGAAGAATTTAATAATAGTGGCAGATTAACTTTGACCTTTGATCTCAGCTCAACACATCACCCATCTTATACACACAGCACAGGCAAACTGTCAAAAAATGGTTTCTTTCTTTATTAAGAGTAAAATTGCATTTTTCTAGTTATTATCAAGAGCTGAAGATTTTTTTTTGGATGCTTGATCTGTTCTGTCTGTTTAGTACTCAAAACTCATGGTGGCCAGAGAACTGGGGTGCACTACCTCAGTTGATTTTCACCTCTAGTTGTATTAAGCAGAAGGTACTCACGAATCTTCTCTTCGGTGGGTAAGGAGGAATGGCGGTTCATCCGGTCGACCTGAGGATCATCATACCCAAGAATGTGCTGTGCTCTACCCGCAGCCACGAGGCACCTGTTTACTGATGCTGGCCCAGGGATGAACCAAGGAACCTACTGTGATGCTGCTGACTATTAAGTATATTTTAAACACACACACACACACATACACACACACACACACACACACACAGGATGTTCCAGAGAGGGAACACAGAAACAAGGGGACACAACTGGAAGCTGAAGACTCAGATGAGTCAAAGGGATGTTAGGAAGCATTTCTTCAGCCACAGAGTAGTCAGGAAGTGGAATAGTCTAGAGAAAGATATAGTGGAGGCAGGAACCATACATAGTTTTAAGACGAGGTATGATAAAGCTCATGGAGCAGGGAGAGCAGAGACCCAGTAGCGGACAGCGAAGAGGCGGGGCCAGGAGCTGAGTCTCGACCCTGCAACCACAATTAGGTGAGTACACACACACACACACACACACACACATATACACACACACATACACACACATACACACACACACACATACACACACACACACACACACACACACACACACACACACACACACACACACACACACACACACACACACACACACACACACACACACACATATATATATATATATATATATATATATATATATATATATATATATATATATATATATATATATATATATATATATATATATATATATATATATGGGCAGGTGCACACAGAAACGCAGTAGTTATAAACTACTTTTGTCACACTGTCACAACCTGAATTATACTTTGGAAGCAGCGAGACGTATGGATTCAAGTTAGATAAGTTTAGATTTAGAAAGGATATAGGAAAGTATTGGTTTGGAAATAGGGTAGTTGATGAGTGGAACAGTCTGCCTAGTGGGGTTATTGAAGCTAGGACCTTGGGTAGTTTCAAATTTAGGTTGGATAAATTCATGAGTGAGAGGGGTTGGATTTAAGTGGGACTCGCACATGAGTAAATAGAATTATCAAAGCTTATTTCTTGGGTAGCATTGAAAATTAGATTGAGCAAGTGTTCTGTTAGTGGGACGGATTGTGAATGACCTGCATAGTATGGGCCAACAGGCCTGCTGCAGTGTTCCTCCTTTCTTATGTTCTTATGTTCTTATGTAGACAAATGCAATGTAAAGAGATCATTCACTGACAACGTTTCGCTCAAGTCAAACCTTTTACATCAATCAAAGATCTCATAATATTGCATTTGTGTCTCAGTTTCCATCGTGTCAGTATTTAATACCTTTTACCTCTAATTCATACGTTAAGGGTACACTTAGAAAACAAAATTGTGTACAACCTGTATAATACATGTTAGAGGAGAATACATTTCTTTCAACTCGAGTGAAAAATAAGAGCATGTTTAGCAAATATTATATTTTCCAATTATTTTTTATAATTTTAATAATGAGAAGATTCTTTGTAAAATTTATGTTTAATATAAAATTTATTGAAGGGGAGGGGCGTGTTGAACCTTCAGTCATCAATAATGGTTGATTATTATTATTACTATTCTTTTTCTTCTTCTTTTTCCTTCTTTTTTTTTTTCTTCTTCTTCTTCTTCTTCTTCTTCTTCTTCTTCTTCTTCTTCTTCTTCTTCTTCTTCTTCTTCTTCTTCTTCTTCTTCTTCTTCTTCTTCTTCTTCTTCTTTCGTCTTCATATTATTATTATTATTATTATTATTATTATTATTATTATTATTATTATTATTATTATTATTATTATTATTATTATTATTATATTCATGGGGAAGCCTTGAACCCTTAGGGATCATACAGCACCTGGGTAACATTAGGTAATATCACGTATGATCCAAAAGGATCATAGTTTCTTTGAACTAGAGTCCACTAGTATCAATACACCCGTTTTCAAGACAAAAAAAATGGTAGAAAAACTTTAGTATAGTGCGATTCACCTTCAATATTTTCTCACGAATAAATATAAATATTACCCTCCTTCTTCCTCATTGGCCTGGAATGATGTAGATAAACTGAACACGTGTAAATAATAATTCCCCGCCTCGTTTCTCGTATCGTAAATCCCGGACTATAAACCTGGTCCATTATTTTCGCATAAAAGATAATTCGCTCTTTTAATGCGTTTTCCTCTGGAGTAATTGTTGATGTTTATTAACGACGAGAAATTATTTTTTTATATCAGTCTGCGTTGTGAAACAGATTTATGACAAGCTTTACATTTCCTGCAGTCATTGTCACTGCATTTGTTTCTCAATATCAAAAATGGAATGGGATTACAACGAATAGATTTTAATATCCGTACTCATTTAAACATTGATCAAGGTCCCAGGACCGAAACGTTTTCTAATACATATGTCTTAGTGTTTGCTTAAGTGTCTTTCTAAACCAATTTGTCGGTATCTATTACAAAGGATCATACCAATATCTGTACTCACTGGGTATAGCGTACGCATGTATAACGGATGCAGAAGTAGACTTAATAAAGTAGGGTTAATAAAAATAAAAAAATAATGTAACTATTGATAAAGCAACAATATCATCGGCGCCTCGCCTCTGAGCAAAGTCTCGATAATTCGCATAGCAACAGAAGGGTGGACTTTATATTGGCACATACCACTTTCCCTCAGCAGGGGCCCGACAACGGCACTTGAGACCAGCGCCATCATTCATACCTTCTGCCCACCGCAGGAACCAGGAGGACTGAATACCCGCTCATTATAGTGTCGGAACACCCCCAGACGTCAGCACTTGGAATCCTCGTATGAAAAGCCCTAAATTGCCGTATAACTGAGCCGCTGCCTGAGTTGTTCGAAGGACAGCGAAGTTATGAGAGAATTTACGTGATTGGCAACATCTAAGGATGGAGCGAGGATCGTGTTTACAATGTGATCTGATTGCGAATTTCTATTATTTTGACGTATAAGAGACTCGGGAAACGTTCACGAAAGAAAAAATAACTTCCTCTAATACTTCACGACAGAGCAGCTTCTCTACTTCAGAATAACGTAACTTCAGCACTTTAGGAGAGTGAAATAAATGTAATTTATCATTTTCCCTGACGATGCTCCGTAGTAAAATAAGCAAATTAAATTGCTTCTAAATATATATCACTTTAGAAAATAATACGATAATGAAGTAGTGATAAATAAATATTTGGCTATTGTGATACGCCCAATACTGCGCAGGGAGAAAATACTGTGAGTTGAGTACTTCCTTATAGAGCAGTGGGTGTGTCACTCTCTGTGCTTTCAGCTTCACACACAGTGTATTTTGTTTCCTCTCTGGCTCGGCTTATAAAACATGAATAACAAGTGTTACAGAGTGTTTAAATTTGTAACATTGCTACGAGTGTGTGTGTGTTTGTGTGTGTGTGTGTGTGTGTGTGTGTGTGTCCCTTACCGTTCGAATTCATTACCACTCTGGCCTTATAGATGTGTTTCCTGACGTCTCTGTGACCAGTGTGGGCGTTCAGCTTCCATTCAGTATTAACAGGAAACAATCCAGCATTGATCAGCAGGTAGCAATTATTCCTATGACACCGACCAGCTGTTGAAGAGAACACGTGAGCAAACACTCAAGACTTTTTAATAGGAAACATTTCGGTCCTGGTACCTTGTTCGTTCACTGTCTGTTTACTTCATGTACCTTATGTATCACTGTAGTGAACAAGGACCCAGGACCGAAACCTTTCTAATTAACAAGTGTTTGCACAAGAGTCCAATTCCATTGACTAAGCAGCAAGAATAATGTATAACATTGTATTTTTAGGAAGCTGTTACCCGACCAACCCCATGTTAGTATTACCAAAATATTGGTAATATATGTTAATAAGAATGTAGAATGCGAGATTAAGACACTTCAACGTTGGCTGCACATGAGGCACACAACTTAAGATCAACTAACGGTGTGATATATGTCAGAATTTGCTTCTCTCGTGGTTCTGCAAAATCGACTAAATATGCAATTTCTTTGTATGAAAATATATGCGGGCGATATATCGATCAACATTCTTACATTTTTTTTGTGCTCCAGGAATCGATATAAACCTTTAACTTCGCTCGATCACCTAAATAGCGAACATTTCATTGTCATTATAGATGATAATGCTTGACATAAATCTACTGGAGAGACGCTAACCAACTCAAATGCAACTAAATTTGGAACGCTTTTATTTAAACGTAAGAATGGGGGATAAGTAGGCATTGTTGACCCCACTAAAGAGTATAGCTGAATATTCGGACTATTATTCTTCATCCTGTACAATGTTTGATTTTTTAATTATTAATGACCTGTTATCTGGCTGATCATTTTCAAAGGTATGTTACTAACATTCGTCATCATCCTCCAATCATTCCTGACAATGTTTCCCACAATCAGGAAAATAAGTGGAAATGACAGAACGATTTCCTACACCCAGTCAGTAAAAGTAGCTGTGTTACGAGAATTAATAAGAGAACAATTCTCAATGTCTAATTCACCACAGGTTTCTTGATGCTCTAGTCACTACCTACTAGGCATTTTAACGTTAGGTTGGGCTAGGTTAACCAATGGTTCGCCGTAACACTTGCAGGTGTAATATACTGAATTAAGTTAGGGTATGTTAGGTTAGGTTAAGTAAAGTTAGGTTAGATTAGGTCACTTAGTGGTGTACTTTAATATTTGTAGCTGGGCAGATAAAATAAATGAAAAAAAGATTATATTTGCAAATCCATGAATTTTCGCATTGTTTGTGAAGTGTATCAAAACAACAAGTAGTAAACAAGAGTCTAGTTAAATGCAATGGTGTTTTTTCTTGTTAAATAATTAACAGATCTACCTCTCTCAGTCGTACCTGGCAAAATACAGCAAAATGAAACGTTTAAAAAATACGGTCTTCATCCCAACCATCATGAGAAAGTCAATTAGTTTATAATGTTTTCAGCGTTTTTGACTGGTCATCACAATCTCCAGTCTCCAATCCGGGCGAGGTTGTATACACTGAGTGGTGTGTCTCCTTAGTGTGTATAAAAAGTGAGTTCATTTTAATCTCTATTTTGGGGATTAAGTGAAAGGTTCCAAGCAGCTTTAATGACCATCATGTAGTCGACAGGTTTTAAACTCAATGAACCAGTGAATCCAGTCTTTATTCACTTTATGGTTTGTACAGTAATGCCGCTCACCAGCAACACTGACGCAGCCACTAAGAACGGAAAGAGTAGAGAGCCTCTTCAGGAGAACTGGAAGACTATCCTTCCTGAAAGGCTTCAGTAAGCTACTTCAGCACATTATTAAAACCAAATCAAATCCTCTCTTCAGTGACGGGGGGAGGGAACGGATGCCTTGACGCTGACGAAAGCCACTTGATTAAAAAAATAAAAAGTTATCCTTTCTTGAGCCAGACATTATTGCCTTTACTTTCTCATGCTCTTCATGACCCCTATGGATTTGGTACATCCTGTGTATATAATAAAAAAAAAATATTTAATAAAATATTGATTGCCAGGGAACGAATAAGTGTGAATATTTTACATTCAATTATATATACGCAAGACAAATCTTTAGATGAAGTACTTTCACACTTCTCAGTGCGTCATCAGGAGCTATGCAATGTTGCAAGGCAGCAACTGAAGGAGTGAGGGGAAGTTTTCTCAGAGTAGCGCAGTGCGGGTGTGCCACCTGTCGCAGCCTCTCTCAGAATGTGGGCCAACGGTCCGTGCCAACCCACACCATATGTAACTTTTTTTGAGACATCTGCTTTTTGTGTTCATTTTTTCAGTAATTATGCACATCAGTATTTTGTGTTTTATGTGTATCAAAAAATATTATTCGTACGAGAATACTTGTCTTTTGTTATATCTTATCAAAATGAATAATTGAACATTTGTGTGTATTTCGTTACAGGAGTAAAGCATTAGAATAAATTACCCTAAAGTCTGTTGTATATTTGTTTCCTTTTGTTTTTATGCTTAAAATATCCTTTTTTTTGTAATTAATACAAATAATAGTATTTAGTATAGATAACAGAAAATACACCTAAAAATTATGTTTGGGGCAAATTACAAATCCAAATTTGTGTTTAATTTCGTGCTGTTCCACATGACCTCTGACTCGGCACGTATCTTTACCTTGGGGACCTGACGCCCACAGGTCAAGGCTGCAGGATATCTCAGGGACTTGAAGATGATCTCACATGCAAGGAAATCTAGGGAGTGACCGGGATATGTAAATAATTTTACTTGAAATCGATTGGTTCCACACAGAATAAAAACATCGCACCATCGACTCACGCGGCAATACAAGCTGTTACATGGATAACGTTTCGTTCTGTTTAAACTTCTTGACAGATCGAAACGATGCCGTAACAGAAGCATGCTCTGCAACATCTGTTTTCCCGGTTCCACACAGTTCTCTCGACAAGTCACAAGGTCGGGTACTGCCCGGCACTAACTCGCAATAAATAGGTCCACTTTTGGGACTAATCGTAGTGGATTGGTTCATTCCAGATCTTAATCCGCAATTTCGAGAAGAGATTTGAAAAGGCGTCTCAGTCCGTCCTGGTCCGAAATTACTGATGTGAAGGGAACGGATCACGTCGGCTAAGAGTGCATTAAGTGGTGGACTTGAAAGAAAGTGTACATAAGCACAACGGCACATATACCTAAATACACATTTTGAGAAGCACTTACAACTATCCGCAAGATATATAAACATGCACCTTATTTTTAAATCTTTAAATAAATATATATAATTCTGAGGCAGTGGGACAGCAGGTCTGGTGGGAGGGGCCAGAATGAAGGAGAGGGAGAAGCGAGCGATCATTAAGGAAAGAGAGAAAGAATAGTAGTGTCAAACAGTGGTAATGGGAGAGAGAATCTAAGGAAATGGAGACGAGAAGTAGCGGTGTGGAAGGAGAGAGATACAAGGAGAATGGAGTGAAGGACCTGCCTAGTATGGGCCAACAGGCCTGCTGCAGTGTTCCTCCTTTCTTATGTTCTTATGTTCTTATGTACAAAAGAGTAGAGTAGAAGAGGGAAGTGAAGAGTGAGGAGAGAAGGAGAGGAGAGGAAGGACGGAGGAGAGGGGCGGGGCAGCGGGTGATCAGCTGATAATCTGACAACCGTGAAATTAGCGAAGCCGCGAGAATGGCTGTGAACGCCCAGGAATTTGGTATATATTTTGTGGCTATTTGTGTAAATCCTTGATCGGCCCTCTTCGACTCTGAAAAGATGTGATTATATATATATATATATATATATATATATATATATATATATATATATATATATATATATATATATATATATAAGAGAGAGAGAAGAGAGAGAGAGAGAGACAGATTCGTATTGAGATAGACAGATACATAGAGATAGAAAGAGATTCGTAATAAACAGTCGTAGTTTTTTCAAAGCGATTTATTTGGGATTCGAACCCAGGCAAGCAAGATTTAAACTTCCACTCCTGTCACCATACAATGTGGATACCTTAAAAAGGTTATTATTACCACGATCTCCAACGTAATGCAAGTGCTGGAGTCTAGTTCATGGCTCAAATCGTCACAGACTCTGAAGCAGCCATAATTAGCTTTCTCGAGAAACTTGTCTGCTAATCACACTGGGACACACAATGAGTTCTCAACCAAGCTTCCATAATGTAAGCTTTTGAGGTGAGGTTAGCATCTGCTTCTCAATGCAAGTGTTGCTCGGGATTCCTCCCACCCCACAAATTCATTATCGACATAAGACAAGATCTAGAGTTCTAGACCCCGGCGCGGGTCGTGGTGCGGGATGAATTTTGTGTAAAAAGATATGTGAAATCTATAACAACATTCCAGAGGAGTACAGGGAAGCAAATTGGAGCACGTCACAATGTCCAGCCGCCGCTCTAGCTGTCTAACCGTAAAAGCTACAGTAAGGAATTCTGCAACTAACTCTCTACATTAACTTGGAAGATCAACAGAGGCCGCTCTGATAAATCTGCAAATTCTTACAGGGAAAACCTCCTGCTAATGAAGCCAGAGACAGTCTAGGTCTT
This sequence comes from Cherax destructor, assembly GCA_009830355.1. Taxonomy (NCBI): domain Eukaryota; kingdom Metazoa; phylum Arthropoda; class Malacostraca; order Decapoda; family Parastacidae; genus Cherax; species Cherax destructor. The sequence goes on along the minus strand of WNWK01010805.1, from coordinate 22,682 downwards.
GCTCTAAACACATTCTTCATGAGCAGGAAAATCGTAATAAACTATTGTAACTTTTTAGAGACGTTGAGGGAGCTGAGTAGAAGACCTGCTTGGCTATGAACACGTCTTCTGCTTAATATTATATTCATCACGGACGGGTGATACAGCGCCTGAATAAAAAGTAATGAAGTTTTACCAAGAAAGGGAAGCTGGTGGTATATACCTGCTTATTCTTAAATTAGTAAAGAGGCCGATTTAAAAAAAAACAAAGTATAACATGGGAGCTGAAGAAGAATCGAAACGAGCAAGAAATAATTAATTTTAGGAAAACTGTGTAAAAATTGAATAAGTAAGGCACGATGGGACTGACAAGACTATGCATGTATTCAGTCAATTGAAGCTTAAATTTGTGGCCAAGGGATAGAGCTCATCCCCAGCAGGAATACAAAGACAAGTGCAAAGCAAAACTTTAAGCAACCTCGGGTCATTTTCCCCCAACTCCCTCCGACGCAAATACACACACACACACCTCCCCCCCTCTCACAGCAGGTGAGCCCCATCACTCACGTCTGTCAACGCCTTTAAATTGGAGTTAGAAATTGGTTCTGAGGTGACGAATGATGGCGTGTAAGTACGAGCTTCACACGGCCGCTGCTCTCACTCACTGCCAGACATTATATTATTGCTACACAGTCTAGTGCAGTGGATGATACTATACCTAGTATTGTTGCAATGTTATGTGGTGAATGTTACTCTCTAGCGTGTTGTATTGCAGTGTTGCAAGTTGTGTTACTGTCTAATGTTTTCTGTTACATATATTCGTACATACATAAATGCACACACACACAACACACACACACACACACACACACATACACACACACACACACACACACACACACACACACATACACACACACACACACACACACACACACATACACACACACACACACACATATATATATATATATATTTATATATATATATATATATAAATGTATATATTAATACTGTCATGGTGCATTATTATTTTATTTCTGAGTGTTGCAGATTATTATATTTTGATGTACAGGTTTCATAAAGTAACTGTGCTTTATATCTTATACATTTGTTTTATATTCCAATGAATTCTATTCATTGTTGTTTTAAGTAGATTTTTTTCTGGGCGGTGTATAAATGAAAATTATTTATAACTGTTCATTCAATTCCCTCTGGGGAAAACACTCTTGGGGTTCTAGTTTAGAAGAGATTTCTCAGGGAAAATACTCTTGGGGTTTTTAGGAGAAAAACACTCTGGAGAAATACACTTATAAAGTCCTAGTTGAGGACAAAATAATATTTTGAGAGAAGGTATTTTGCAGTGTCCAGATTAACCACTAAAAAAAAAACCTCTGAGAAAAGGCACTTTTTTGATCTTGGGTTATGTGGAAAAAATATTCTGTGGGAGACAGCTGGTGAGGTTGGATGGATGGATCCCACTGGGAGACAGCTGGTGAGGTTGGATGGATGGATCCCACTGGGAGACAGCTGGTGAGGTTGGATGGATGGATCCCACTGGGAGACAGCTGGTGAGGTTGGATGGATGGATCCCACTGGGAGACAGCTGGTGAGGTTGGATGGATGGATCCCACTGGGAGACAGCTGGTGAGGTTGGATGGATGGATCCCACTGGGAGACAGCTGGTGAGGTTGGATGGATGGATCCCACTGGGAGACAGCTGGTGAGGTTGGATGGATGGATCCCACTGGACATGGAATATCGCCCTGAAGTGTGTGTATTTCTGATTATTATATTCATGGGGAAGCGTTTAATCCGTAAGGGTTATATAGGGATCAAGAGCCTGAAGGGCTCTTGGTCAAAGTAACCGGAGTTCCCTCTCCCTTTCCACAGTACTGTCCCTATACCTTATACCTGCATATCGAAGGTATAATGGTATAGAGAGAGTACGGTGGAAAAAGAGAGGTAACTCCAGTTCCTTTGATCAAGAGCCCTTCAGGCGACAACCAGGCACCTCAATAATAAGCCATATCTCGTTGAACGATCACTAGGTGCCGCCTCTCACTGGCACCTTCATTCCACGGGGGTACCGAGACGCAGGTGACGGGCTCTTGATCCAAGGAATTGTAGATATTCTCCCCTTCGTTGGATAAAACCCGATTATTTCCCCGTGTTTATGCTCCATATGTTCCTTTCGAATTTAGAGCTTTCCTCTGAATAATAATAATAATAATAATAATAATAATAATAATAATAATAATAATAATAATAATAATTATTATTATTATAATAATCCCGGCACAGTTATAAGCACCAGGAGTTTTTTTTGCTACGTTTTTCATCTTAGTGTTTACAGGAGTGGGCGAAACTTAAGTGTCATTGAAAATATCCATGGCCAGGAAGAAAAGACCGGGATGGTAGTACCAGTCTGGATGATTGCAGTCTAACAACCTTGTAACTGCTCCTAATCCCTAGGTAGAAAATGTTAGCTTAACGGTCAACGAAATCTCATTAATAAGGCCTATGCCTATACTCATGTTTATCCTTTAGCCATTATTACATGCAACTGAAGATATATTCCCTGTTCCAACGTTTATCAATCACTACTGTCATGTCTGCTTGGGCTGGGTTCTAGCAAAGTTACATTTGCTAATGAGAAAGCACAAATGATGATGGTCACTAGATAACACTATGTATCTCCCGAGGCTAGTGTAAGGATGAATGGAAGAGAGACATTGTCCAGACCAAGATGAATACTCTGGGGTGGAAACCTGATTCAGCAGTGACAATGACGAACCACATTAGAAGCCATGTAAGCATGACAGCCAGGACCTTACGGTGCTATGATGCATCTCTTACACGCAGGGCAATAATGGTTGCATGACTCTATATAAGGAAAATTCCCTCGCGTCTTGAGAACGCAGCATTCTTAGTCTTCCTTCTGACAGCTGGGCAAAGTATTTTGCAAGAAAAGGCGACTCTTCTCGCCTGAGACGAGAATTGTCGATTAATTGGCCCAGTCTCATTAACAGCCAAAAGACGACTATTATATATATATATATATATATATATATATATATATATATATATATATATATATATATATATATATATATATATATATATATATATATATATATATATATATATAAACTGCCTGCCAGCTTCAGCATGACCAGCTGTCTTTTTCGGTAGCGTCATATTGTTTGTATTATATTATATTTAGTGGTGAGCGCTGTATCCATAGGGGGTAACACATCGTCTGATGAATGGGAGACAATCCAATTCGATCCAAAGAAGGTGATGGCAGTCTCATTTCCTTGGATCAACAGCCTCTCAACGGAATCAAGTAACCTCTCCGGAGGGATCTCAGCGGTGTCAATAAATCAACCATCATTCGCTCCTCTTTGACTCACGTTTAAATCACGTTCTTGCAGCAAATAAATACTATAGAATGAAGCCTACTTGCCAAAGTTAGGCTCTTGTTTTTGGTTGGTTAAAACTGTATCCATTACCAAACATGAGAATTGCAGGAATGAACGAAAAGCAACTCGGTCAGTAATGCATGCTTGCATAGGCGAACAGATCGGAGAAAGCACAAGAAAAACAATAAGATGGCAAGAGTTTAAAAAGGTCTAGGCAAGGAAAGACCAGATGCTAAAATGAGGAAAGAAGTATGTTGGAAGTGACTGTTTTTCCAAGTTTGGGGATGGATGTGTTGGTAGATGGGTCTATGAAAGACGCGCTGAATTATATAATAAATAAGGGGAAGAAGATAACTAGTGTATTGAGGCGTCTGTCGAAAAAATTAAGTCAAACATTAGATACAAAAATGGGAGAAATGTGTTGGAGAATTGTGGTGCTAAAATGCTTGTATGGACGTCTAGCATGAGCCTCAGTGTTGCGGCGAGGCGGAAGAAAAACAGAGGCTTTGGCGATGTCGTATTTGAGATCATTGTGTTGTGTGAATGAGTAGAAATTAGTAGATCGTGTAGCTGGACGAAATAAATATTTCAGATTGCGGAGGAAGGGTTGGTGATATGTTTTTTTTTAACATATTTCCTTTTATCATCTAGAAAGGATGGAAAAAAAAGATTGACCAATTGGGTACATAAATAAGGGATGGATAAAAAGTGCCAGGAACGTCCTTTGAGGGACTCTGGAGGAAGGCTTGCAGAGCTAGAGTACCCACCAAACACGTTGCTGGAGTACCCACCAAACACGTTGCTAGCGTGTTGTATCAGATTGGATATACTACTGGAGCGTGAGAATGGTAATATCCAAGAAAGTGTTTAGAGAAACCGGTTAGTGTGAGGATGTTGCTATTCGTGGATAATTTGAATTATGATGCCTGAAAAGAAAGCTATAAACTGAATTATTGTGAATGTGGTTTCCTTTTTTGGGTCACCTATCTTGGTGAAAAAACGCCGTTGTGTTAAATTAATATTTAATAATCCCATCTAAGCCTACCTCCTAATCTAACTTGAACTAGCCTGACCTAACCTTATTTAACGTAACTAACCCAACCCTTTCTGACCGGACCTAACCTAACCTTATCTAAACTATCTTAAAATTTCTTAACTTGATTTGCCATAACATCACACAGCCTTCCCTCACCACAAATAATATAATCATTGAAATACTATTTTCAGCGCTTCATGCAACCGTAAGAAACTGAAGATGGTAACTTCGTAAAATAATAAGTAATAAAATGAGAATAGTTTACATGAACAAACTGTGGCAAGAGCAGATCTCAAGCTCATCTTTACCTGCTACTCCCACGCTCTGTATATCAGTTCCTCCCTAAATCCCTCCCTCCATCCCTCCCTCCATCTCTCAGTCTCGCACTTCTTCCCTCCCTCCCTCCATCTCTCAGTCTCGCTCTTCTACCCTCCCTCCCTCCATCTCTCAGTCTCGCTCTTCTACCCTCCCTTCACTTTGGTGACCCTCCTCCTTCTTCCGAGTATTCTACTTTCCATTCCGAGCTTCTTCCATTCTTCCCTCCCCTTCTTAGATTCGTCTCACCTTCTATCTTACGCTCACTCCACACCTCTCTTCTTCCTTCTTTCCCATCATCCCTCCTTTTCACTTCACCCTCCCTTCTTTTTTTCCTTTCTTCATTCCTTATACCTTCTCTCCATCCCTTCCTCTCTCTTGCTTCGACCCTCCACTATTTTTCCCTTCTTTCTTCTCTCCTTCTCTTTTTCGTTTCTTTTATCCTCCTTCCCTTCATCTTTCCTTCCCTCCGTCTTTCGCTCTTTTTCTCTCACCCTCCCTACCCCTTTCTCTTACTCCATTCCTCATTTCCTACCTCCCTCCCTCCATCTCTCACCCTATCTCAGTTTTCTCTCTCCGTCTACCTTTCTTACACTCTCCCTCCTTTCTTCCCTCCCTGCCCCTCCCTCCCTGCCTCCCTCCTCACCCTGCACACTCAGTAATACAAGGCTTCAGAGACAGAAAGCCAATTATCCAACACTTTACCCTGTCATTTGGCGGAGGTGCGCATTAATCATAGTGTCAGCGAATCTACATGTCCTACAACCATGATGGTAGCTAAGGTGAATATCACCTCCACAGAGAGAGAGAGAGAGAGAGAGAGAGGGAGAGAGAGAGAGAGAGAGAGAGAGAGAGAGAGAGAGAGAGAGAGAGAGAGAGAGAGAGAGAGAGAGAGAGAGAGAGAGAGAGAGAGAGAGAGAGAGAGAGAGAGAGAGAGAGAGAGAGAGAGAAGTTTTCACGACTTTAATACACTGATAAATTGTGAATTAATAAATTGCCTCTTGCTGTCGATATGCCTTATACTACATCTAACTTAAATCTAAACCTAACGTATGCGTAACCTAGCCTAAGCCTTACCAAACCCAACATAAAGAAACCCAAGCGAACTTAACCTAACCTAACCTTAAACTGCCCAACCTAAACCCACCTGAGCTAACCTAATCTAACCTAACCTAAAGTAGCCTATACTTAGCTTAAGCCTAACAAAACCTAATCAAACCTAAATCTAACCAAACCTAAACCTAATCAAACCTAAAGCTAACCAAATCTACATTAGCCTATCAATCCAAGTGGACGATGGTTAAGGCCACCAAACACTAGCTAGCTACTACCATAACTCTCTTACTAGCGTCGCTGCCATATACATCAAAACAGGGAATATGATCTCAGAGCGACCTTTTCTACCGCTGAAGGGAAAACCTGTGTTCTCAGATGATCCACGGCTGAGCACTCGGCAACAAGACGCTCTTCGTTGGAAGAGGAGGAAAAGAAAGAGGCTTGCTTTGTGGACATGAGTGATTGTTATTTGGTGGTGAGTTGATATAACTCGGCGCGTGCCTGTCTGGCTGGTGCTGCCCTCTTGTTTATGTGTTGTTATGACCGGAGCTGAGGTGTTCCTCGTTTAGTAATGGATGCTGAGGAGAGAGAGAGAGAATCAAATAATTTTATTCGGAAAATTCTAAGACTTAGTCTTGCTTAACGTTACCCCTAAGACATTTCTAGCGTAACACTCTCTTATCGTAAGTAATTGCATGCCTGACATTTTAGAAAATTATGTTTGTGTTTGAGTGGGGCATTAAAATCATGGATCAGTTAATCATATACTCAAGTTCACTGGTCCAAGATGTCACAATATGACCTGATCTAGTGTGACTTACTAAGGCCATGGCCAGCTATTCAGTAAGTGTAAATTATCATACGCTAAAGTTTTATGTATTTACATGAACATATCCAGAAATAAGATCCTGAAAAAAAATTATGATCTCTTTAAAATTATATCACATTCAGCGATTCAAAATGTTCAATAACCATAATAGGAAAGATGTACGAAAATAAAAATAAAATAATTAAGTTCTTCGGAATTTATGTGTCATCAAACACTGAAATTTCAAAAGTATATTTTACAGATAACGCTGTTTAATGATATAAATTACAGACTTTTATAACTGTTACAGAACAAAAGACCATAAACAAAGCTTTGAAAAATACCACCAATTAGACCATAAAAATCACAAAAAATTTAGAACACCCATCAATCAAGTTTGAAAGCAAATACAACACCAAGTAAAGCCACCACATACAACACCAAGCTTTGAGAAGCCACCACATACAACACCAAGCTTTGAGAAGCCACCACATCAAAACCAAGCTTTGAGAAGCCACCACATACAACACCAAGCTTTGAGAAGCCACCACATACAACACCAAGCTTTGAGAAGCCACCACATACAACACCAAGCTTTGAGAAGCCACCACATACAACACCAAGCTTTGAGAAGCCACCACATACAACACCAAGCTTTGAGAAGCCACCACATACAACACCAAGCTTTGAGAAGCCACCACATACAACACCAAGCTTTGAGAAGCCACCACATACAACACCAAGCTTTGAGAAGCCACCACATACAACACCAAGCTTTGAGAAGCCACCACATACAACACCAAGCTTTGAGAAGCCACCACATACAACACCAAGCTTTGAGAAGCCACCACATACAACACCAAGCTTTGAGAAGCCACCACATACAACACCAAGCTTTGAGAAGCCACCACATACAACACCAAGCTTTGAGAAGCCACCACATACAACACCAAGCTTTGAGAAGCCACCACATACAACACCAAGCTTTGAGAAGCCACCACATACAACACCAAGCTTTGAGAAGCCACCACATACAACACCAAGCTTTGAGAAGCCACCACATACAACACCAAGCTTTGAGAAGCCACCACATACAACACCAAGCTTTGAGAAGCCACCACATACCACCAACAAGCTCCATAAAACCACAGATGTCAAGAGATCAAAAAGTTTCCTTATACCTAACGCAAGATCAGGAATCTCTATATACGTAACAACAACAAATACTGAAGCCGTCAGGCAACAGGCCAGGCGTCTAGAGGGTTTCCGGAAAGCCTCGTGGATAACACAAGGGGTGAGAAGCAGGCAAGCAGGGTAGAGGCGCCGGAGGCCCTCTCGGTTAACATGGCTGTACTAACTTGTTGGTGGTTGATTTATAGATTAAAATTAGAAGGTGAGAATACCTGGCGGGCGACCGCGCTGATACGACCCTCCGAGCTGGCAGAGAGTGAGAGGAAGGGGGCCAGACAATGCAACATGACTCCTCACACCTAGGTGCTGTACATAACAATTCTACTCACTACTGAAGCAGAACCGCTTCCTCACTGTTGAATTGGTACCGGGGAGTAGTTTTGGCCATACATGGGTCGCGATAGGCACACTCGCACATCTTGACCCAAAAGAGACCCAGAGAAGCCAACGATTAAGCACCAGCAGATTTTCTCAAGTGCCAATAGCGTGGCTATTAGTTTTATGTCTGGCGGTATTAGTTCCCCTTGCGGTGTACGGGAGACAGAGAGTGCCATTTGTTAGGCTGGACGGGCAATACAGTCGAGAAGACAAGCCAAACACACAGGGTTTATAGATTCGAAACTCCCGAGAGGTAGTCGCTGACACGAGAGCCGTAGTAAACCTTAATTCCCGGTGCCTTGAGTAAGTGAAGGTTATCGATATCAACGCCTTATCGGATGGTTCATAAATCCTTATAATTTCGAACACGCATGATGAGAATCATAGAGACCGCAGTAAAAAACCTGATCACGACTCTATCATTGAGATTACACACAAAATGAAAGAATATGACTATCGTACGATGATTGGCTTCCGAGAGAGGGAGAGTACAAGGGAAAGACAGCAGAGGACCTTGAAGATCACACCGAGGCTATCTGGTGAGAAAACCTATCTAATTTCTACATAGATTAAGGACTATTATGTATTATCTCGGTGTGGGAGTCAAGTATAGAAAAACAGAAGGCTCTCTCTCTCCATTTTTTCCAGCCACTGCTGGCTAGAAAACGGGGAAAAAAATATATCATACAATATTGGAAATGGCAGGGGATTTACAAGAGAGGTAGAACCGGATGAAAGACTTGGGCTGTAACTGCCTCTACTAAATTACTTGTGTGTACCAGTGGTTCTGCTTCTGGTTACCACCAGTTCTGCTATGGCTATCACAGCCTTCTATATCTACCACTACTACTATTATTGACTCAGTTGCCTCGTTGTCTGTTAACTAATTGTTTTGATGCGGTCACTGAACAGACATCAGGAATCAACTACAGAATGAAACATCGGTTGAATATATATGATGGTCTGCATGGGTTTATTGTGGGTTTAGTGAGTGGTTGAGTGAGTTAGCGAGTGTCCTTGCTAACATATCTCTCCTGTCCTCTCTTCATGTGGACGTAGTGTGAGTTTAGTGAATGGTAGAATGAGGTAGCGAGTGTCCTTGACAACCACTTGCTCCTCTCCTTGACAACCACTTGCTCCTCTCCTTGACAACCACTTGCTCCTCTCCTTGACAACCACTTGCTCCTCTCCTTGACAACTAATTGCTCCTCTCCTTGACAACCACTTGTTCCTCTCCTTGACAACTACTTGTTCCTCTCCTTGACAACCACTTGCTCCTCTCCTTGACAACCACTTGCTCCTCTCCTTGACAACCACTTGCTCCTCTCCTTGACAACTACTTGTTCCTCTCCTTGACAACTACTTGTTCCTCTCCTTGACAACCACTTGCTCCTCTCCTCCCTCACCATATCCTATACCCTACTAATCACTATATCTTATTATCATATAATATGACATTGAAAACTATATGGGATGACCCAGCTATCTCGACTGAAAGATTTATACTGAGCATGTGGTCCTGATGGTCCTGGCAACTCTTCCCACTGGGGCACGATGTATCTAGTTGAATCCCAGACTTACAAAGTACTTGTCCAGCTCTTAAATAACTGTATTTTTTTGCTCTTCCAACATTAGTTGATAGTTAATTCCATTCTGTTTTAAAGCTGTTTTTTAAAAAAAGTGCATAGGTTCGTATTATGTCTACTGTCTCGCAGTTTCGTTCCATTGTTTCGAGTAAAGGATTCATTCAGCGCTTGAGTTTGAGTGAACAGAAACCATTCAATATCTTAAGGTTTGAATGAGATCTCGGAGTCTCTGTTTCGTCAGGGGGAAAAAAAAGGTTGAGTGCTTCGAGTTTGTCTTCAAAAGGTTTGTTTCTGAGTGATGGTACGATCCTATCTTATGTAATTTGGAGATCAAAACAGGACATGCATATTCAAGATGCAGTCTAATAAGTGCATTACAGAGTCTATTTCTCTGGAGTTTGGTGCTCGAAGTGCGTTGTGTTCGCTCTGTTGCTCGCAGTTAGGTAGTTGTGAAAAATTACCTGCATGAGGTTTACATGTAAGTAATTTGGGTGAGGTAAGTGGGATTTAGTCAGAGTAGGTCACAGGACTGTCACTCCTTCGATGCCCACTCCTTCACCACTCTCACAAAAAAAGCTTGACCTGACATTGAATTAATAATTACAATCTTAAACATTAATACCAAAAACGGTAAATTTAAAAATAGTGTTGACTGTATGAAAATTTTAAGAAACGATCTCCAGAAAGGATTAATGGGAACACAAATACACACAGATAGGGTAAGAATTTCCTAATTGACACCAGGCACATATGTACCAAAAGTTAGATAATTAAGAAATTTATATTACCACTTACCATTAATATTGTAGTTGGATCACACCACAACGCCTACCTAACAAATAGAATCCTGCTGGCCAGCGAGAAATCTAAATGAAAGAACTAATGGCGTACATACTGGATGTGTTGCATGGCGATGCCTCATTATTTCCACTATCACCACCTAATTATTGAGGCCCCGCAAATTCTCTCTCCCTATTCTTCAGCAGGGGAAATTCCAGTACTTATTAATTATAGTTTGAGGCCGATCCATTCAATTATGGCCTCGATGACGCAGGATTACTAGACGATTTCACCACAACCAGTGCTCACTCATTAATTCACTCTGGCGTCCTCTCTCTCCCTTGTATCACTCCACGGCCGCTGCATACCCTTCTTCACACAAAACTTTTTGAAGGGTAAAATCAGCGTCACATTTTAATACACAATTATTATATTATTTAATTATTCATATTTACACGTGCTGAGTTTAGGAAAGTTATAAAAAATATTTTCCACAGTAGTGTTTGGTACTGTTAAGGGCGTTGCTTAAGATCACTCACAGGTGCTTTTTATTTGTTTTGTTGAGAGAGAGAGAGATTGAGAGATAGGTAGATAGACAGAGAGAAAGAGAGAGTGAGAGAGTGAGAGAGAGAGAGAGAGAGAGAGAGAGAGAGAGAGAGAGAGAGAGAGAGAGAGAGAGAGAGAGATGGTGCGAGGACATAAGATCTGGACTGAAGATGCTAGTGAAGTGTTAGGTTCTAGAAGAGAGGTTTCCAGTGGCCAGAAGAGGAGCTACGAAGCTTCTTAATGTTCCCAGCGAGATGTTTCTCAGTGACAGTATTCCACGATGGAAAGTTGGCTGCGAAAGTAACTAGTGTACAATTCTCTTTTATTTTCATCGTTTTTATTGTTTATACCAAACCCGTAAGGGATCATACAGCACCTCGGTTATGGGATCCACTTAAGCTTGATGAGAAGGGAGGGTAGCTACTCCTCAGATCAAGAGCCCTTCACAAGCAACAAATTTCCAGAGAAAGACCGTACCAACAGCAGAGAGGTTCAGTTACGAACCGGTTTAGCGCTTAGTTATGATGATGATGATGATGATGATGATGATGATAATAATAATAATAATAATAATAATAATAATAATAATAATAATAATAATAATAATAATAATCAGTTATAAACGTTTTTATGTATCGATTTTTTTAACGTTCTTGAAAACATTTGTTTCATTTCACAGTATATAATGCCATACCTTTCCCGGTTATATTTTCATCCTCACCATTGCAAAAAAAACAATTTTTTAACACTGGATGAAAAAAACTCAACCAATTATTATTTACACACTGAAAATTGATCAATAAAAAACTTTGAAATGAAAAGTTTTTTTTTTCCAGTGTATAGAGACAATATCTGTATCACATATTTTTTTGTCCTGGTTACACAGACCCAAAGGAAAAAAAGAATAAGGATTATGATATATTAAGGCACTTATAGAAGCAGTGAATGAATAAGGAAGCCCTCAGGATGTGGTACAGCTCTAGTGCAGGGTTGGTGAGAGGCAGGAGAGGCACAGCTCTAGTGTAGGGTTGATGAGAGGCAGGAGAGGCACAGCTCTAGTGTAGGGTTGATGAGAGGCAGGAGAGGCACAGCTCTAGTGTAGGGTTGGTGAGAGGCAGGAGAGGCACAGCTCTAGTGTAGGGTTAATGAGAGGCAGGAGAGGCACAGCTCTAGTGTAGGGTTGATGACAGACAGGAGAGGCACAGCTCTAGTGTAGGGTTGGTGAGAGGCAGGAGAGGCACAGCTCTAGTGTAGGGTTGGTGAGAGGCAGGAGAGGCACAGCTCTAGTGTAGGGTTGATGAGAGGCAGGAGAGGCACAGCTCTAGTGTAGGGTTGGTGAGAGGCAGGAGAGGCACAGCTCTAGTGTAGGGTTGATGAGAGGCAGGAGAGGCACAGCTCTAGTGTAGGGTTGGTGAGAGGCAGGAGTGGCACAGCTCTAGTGTAGGGTTGGTGAGAGGCAGGAGAGGCACAGCTCTAGTGTAGGGCTGGTGAGAGGCAGGAGAGGCACAGCTTTAGTGTAGGGTTGGTGAGAGGCACGGCTCTAGTGTAGGGTTGGTGAGAGGCAGGAGAGGCACAGCTCTAGTGTAGGGTTGGTGAGAGGCAGGAGAGTTCCAGTGTAGGGCTGGTGAGAGGCAGGAGAGCTCCAGTGTAGGGCTGGTGAGAGGCAGGAGAGCTCCAGTGTTAGGCTGGTGAGAGGAAGGAGAGCTCCAGTGTTGGGCTGGTGAGAGGCAGGAGAGCTCCAGTGTAGGACTTGTGAGAGGCAGGAGAGTTCCAATGTATGGCTGGTGAGAGGAAGGACAGCTCCAGTGTAGGGTTGGTGAGAGGCAGGAGAGCTCCAGTGTAGGGCTGGTGAGAGGCAGGAGAGCTCCAATGTAGGGCTGGTGAGAGGCAGGAGAGCTGTAGTGTAGGGCTGGTGAGAGGCAGGAGAGCTCCAGTGTAGGGCTGGTGAAGCAGGAGGCTCATGTAGGCTGGTGAGAGCAGGAGAGCTGTATTGTAGGTCTGGTGAGAGGCAGGAGAGCTCCAGTGTAGGGCTGGTAAGAGGCAAGAGAGCTCCAGTGTTGGGCTGGTGAAAGGCAGGAGAGCTCCAGTGTTGGGCTGGTGAGAGGCAGGAGAGCTCCAGTGTAGGGCTGGTGAGCAGGAGCTCATGTATGGCTGGTGAGGCAGGAGAGCTCCAGTGTAGGGCTGGTGAGAGGCAGGAGAGCTCCAATGTATGGCTGGTGAGAGGCAGGAGAGCTCCAGTGTAGGGCTGGTGAGAGGCAGGAGTGGCACAGCTCTAGTGTAGGGTTGGTGAGAGGCAGGAGAGCTCCAGTGTAGGGCTGGTGAGAGGCAGGAGAGCTCCAGTGTTGGGCTGGTGAGAGGCAGGAGAGCTCCAGTGTAGGGCTGGTGAGAGGCAGGAGAGCTCCAATGTATGGCTGGTGAGAAGCAGGAGAGCTGTAGTGTAGGGCTGGTGAGAGGCAGGAGAGCTCCAGTGTAGGGCTGGTGAGAGGCAGGAGAGCTCCAGTGTAGGGCTGGTGAGAGGCAGGAGAGCTCCAGTGTAGGGCTGGTGAGAGGCAGGAGAGCTCCAGTGTAGGGCTGGTGAGAGGCGGAGAGCTCCAATGTATGGCTGGTGAGAGGCAGGAGAGCTCCAGTGTAGGGCTGGTGAGAGGCAGCAGAGCTCCAGTGTAGGGCTGGTGAGAGGCAGGAGAGCTCCAGTGTAGGGCTGGTGAGAGGCAGGAGAGCTCCAGTGTAGGGCTGGTGAGAGGCAGGAGAGCTCCAATGTATGGCTGGTGAGAGGCAGGAGAGCTCCAGTGTAGGGCTGGTGAGAGGCAGGAGAGCTCCAGTGTATTGCTGGTGAGAGGCAGGAGAGCTCCAGTGTAGGGCTGGTGAGAGGGAAGAGAGCTCCAGTGTAGAGCTGGTGAGAGGCAGGAAAAATAACCAAGTGGGGACATGATTATGGCGTAAAAGACACTCAGACATTTATATAAATACGAGGCACAGCGGCGATGGATTACAGATGGAACAAAAAACATAGATAAGCCTCAGCGACGCTAAGAAAATCTACTTTAGGCTCTGGGTGGTAAGTGGAGTGAGCTGGATATGGAAATGGTGGAGGCTAACTCCATAGGTAGTTTCTAAGAGTTATTATTTATGAATTGGCCCAGGTGGTCAGGTACGAAAAACTCCGGTCGCTTGTAGAGGCGAGGCCAGGTGTCGAAACTCTTCCTCCGCAAACGCAAATCGGCTAAAACGAATTGGCGAGTATCCATTTTCATGGGTAGACATATGTCTTCGCGTTAACGCAACCAGCAGGTTTTCGCGTTATTTAGGAGAGAGAGACATAATATTCTGGAAAACTGGCTATGACAGGTTGGGTCCAGAAGTTAGAAGTAAAATATCACGACACTGAAAAACAGGACAAATTAATGAGTGGGATACCGAGAGAGGAAAATAATAGACGCAGTTAAAAGGCATACGGATGCAAATGAAAAAGAAATACTAGTCTGTGGAGAAATAAGGGTAACGGGAGAAAAATGTAACAATATAAATTCAGTAAAAGAAGCAAGAAAATAATGAATTGGCAGAGAGAGCAAGTTAGAGGAGGAACGGGGGAAGGGGGGGGGAGACGTTGCTTTCACCGCAACAGGAAGAGAGACGAAATGGACAAACTGAAAGAGAAAATGAGACATGAGTTAAGATAAATTAAAAAATTGAAGGCAAAAAAAAAAAAAAGGGATTTCGAGAATTAGGTGGAGAACACATTAACGAAATTTAGGAAGAACTGACCACTAAGAAACGACAAGAGGGAGAGATGTGAGTCAATTGGTGAATGGAAGGTATTCACAACAGCATGAATTTAATTTATGGTTTAAGATAAAAGAATCTTCAAGGCCACGAGAGGAAAAACAAGAGACCAAGTAATCCCGACAAGTGTTTCTAGCAGTCTACGGAAACGCTCCAATGAGGCCAAAATAAAAAAAAAAGTAACAATACCGTGACTGGAACAATTCACAAATAACCCGCACATAGAAGAGAGGAGCTTACGACGACGTAAATAGACCAAGTCGGACCGAAATGTCGTCGTAAGCTCCTCTCTTCTATGTGCGGGTTATTTGTGAAGCCAAAATAAATTAACACTATAGTGTTACTTGCCAAACAAAGGGCTAAATACCGAGAAGCGGACCTATATATATATATATATATATATATATATATATATATATATATATATATATATATATATATAGTAGTGGTAAATCTCTGTACAACTCATACTCTGTAGAACTCAAAATGGCGGCGGTCCCCATACCCCACCCCCACCCCACCCACTTCCGGTCACCCCCACTTCCGGTCACCCCCACTTCCGGTCGACCCCACTTCCGGTCGCCCCCCACTTCGTCGCCCACTGTTTTTTTTTTTTCATCCTTAGCAGACCCGCCCCCTCACCCCCTCACACCCCTGAGACCCTCATCCCTGAGCGGTCTCCTTCCGTGCGCTCGAGCCCCCGCCCCGCCACGCCCCGCCCGCCCCGGCCCGCCCCGCGCCCTTCCGCGTCGAGCCGCCCCGAGCTGCCTTCTGCAGCGCCTTCTGCGAATCGCCCCCGCTCCTCGATTTTTTTTTCGATTTTTTTTTTCATTTTTTCAAATTTTTCATTTTTTCAATATTACTTCTGATATTTTTTACTTGACCTCTATGGAGAGTCAGAGATATGGTAACCCCTATGGGGTCTCTCTTTAAGTAAATTTAACTAAGACTTACCTACTTTTGGAATTTCATCAAATTCACTTCCATCCCCCCCAAAACCCCTGCTCCACTTCCTTGGATCAAGATTTACCCCTATGGGGTAGAAATTTTCTCGATTCCAATAAAAAGAACGAAAAGACTCGTTTTTACTAATTCATCAAAAAGTCCCGCCCACACCCTCTTGGTGGTCAGTGACGTCACAATATTTCCTCGGACAAGCTTAAACATGAGAAGAGTACAACAAGTTCAATCAAGCGAGCCCAGGTGTGGTGCGCCGTCATCACTGGGTCGCCAACAAGTTCAATCAAGCGAGCCCAGGTGTGATGTGACGTCACAATATTTCCTCGGACAAGCATCCCTATGGGGCCTCTCTTTAAGTTAAACGAGCTAAAATTAGGTTAACACTAATACACATTTTTCATTTATTTATTTATTAATACATATACATTTTCGACTAACATAGGAAAAACATAACACGAATTAAGATTACGGCTAACAGTCTAAAAAGATACATTTTCCATGTTTTCAGGTAATACGTTAATTTTCAGTCGTTTTAATACCCACTTTAAGATTTTCCACTTATAACTCACAATATTTTTTTACTATTTCATCAGAAAACGATCCAATTCAACGAATTTTTAAGACGTTTCATCCACCCCAGCGCCTGAGGTCACGACCTCACCTGCTCTCTACCACACACACACACACACACACCATCACAGGCCCACCCCAGCGCCTGAGGCCATGACCTCACATGCTCTCTCTCTCTCTACCTCACACACACACACACGCGCGCACACACACACACACACACACACAAACACACCACCCATTACCCCATCACTCATCTCAATTTTTTCCAGTTTTACTAATTCATCCAAAAAGCCACATCCGCCTCCACAGAACATACACACATTTTATACTCAATATAACCAAGAAATACATTGGATCACCTCCAAAACACTCTTATACATCATTTGAATACCCCCAAAACATCATTGAATACTGTGAAAACGACATTGAATACTATCAAATAGCATTTAAAACACCTCTAACTCATACATCAAACTACACTCGTCCCAAAATCACTCATCTCAATTTTTTTTCCAGTTTTACTAATTCATCCAAAAAAAGATCATTTAACCTATGAATACTTTCACTAAGATCACATTTTTACACATTCCCCCAAAACACCATTGAACACCACCAAAACGCCATTGAATGCACCCAAAACACTATTGGACACCACCAAAACAACATCAAACTTTCCCTCAAAACACTATAACCAACTTTTTAAGATGACAAAACCACTATCTAAGTACACTCATCTCAATATTTTTCCCGTTTTACTAATTCATCAAAAAAGTAATCACTAAAACACACTTTCATAAACACAATCACCATTGAACACCGTCAAAACACCTCTGAATACTCCCAAATCATCGTTTGAACACCATCACACCCACATATATTCCCGTTTTCAGGTAACAGGCTAAATCAATAACTTTCAAGACATATTCTCACATCCCTCAACATCTCATTCATCATTTGAATACCCTCACAAACACTATCAAACACCACAAATAACATTTAACCTAACCTAACTTTAACTTCAAATCACTCTAAAACATAACACATTACCAAAACTTACACAGTCACCACCAACCAACTAAGACATATCATAATCACATTTTTTATAAACATCCCCTCAAATCATTATAACCAACTTTATAAGATCATTAATCTCAATCCACTAAGATCACTCATTTCAATTTTTTCCCGTTTTACTAATTCATCAAAGAAAAGACAAACCCATATCCAAAAACATTTTCATATACATTCCCTCGTATCACCAACCGTGAACACTATTACTGATTTTTCCTCGTTTTACTAATTCATCCAAAAAAGATCATTAGGACAAAGATCGCTAAAACTACGAATACTTTTTACTAATGGAACACTTCCAAACAACATTAGAACATTTCCAAATTACATTAGAAAATTCCCAGGTTACTTTGAACACATCCAATACAATATTAGAACACTCCCAGATTACTTTGAGCACATCCAAAACAATATTAGAACACCCTCAGATTACTTCCAAACAATATTAGATCTCCATCAAAAACACTCTTATACCTCATTTGAACACCACCAAATCACTCTTGTACATCATATGAACACCTTCAAAAACACTATCAAACACCTCAAATAACATTTAACCTAACCTAACTTTAACTTCAAAACACTCTAAAACATGACACACCACCAACCAACTAAGACATATCATATTCCCATTTTACAAAAAAATCTCCTCAAATCACTCAAAATCACCATTGAATACTTCCAAGACATCATCAAACTTTCCCTCAAAACATTCCCTCAAAACACTCCAACCAAGATCACTACTTACCTCCAACTCGGATAAAACATGAACACAAAAATACATGAACATAATCCTATCGAAAAACACAAAACACACTTTAAAAAAAAAACACAACGCCTTGACCACCAAAACACTCTTATACATCATTTGATTACTCCCAAAACACCATTTGAATACTCCCGAAACAATATATAACATTTAATCTAACCTAACCTAACAACATCTAACCTAACCAAAAAATAGCATCTAATCTAACAACTTAACCTTCAAAAACACTATCAAACACCACAAATAACATTTAACCTAACCTAACCTAACAACATCTAACCTAACCAAAAAAATAGCATCTAATCTAACAACTTAACCTTCAAAATCACTATCAAACACCACAAATAACATTTATCCTAACCTAACTTATCCTTCAAATCACTCATTCACCATTTGAACACCTTCAACTAACACAGACATACACCCTCCAACTAAGTCATGGAACATTATCAAAAAAACTAAGACACCTTCAACTAACACCTGAGACATCAACAAAACCTATACAAGACATATTCACCAATCTTATACCTGACATGAGCCATATCCAACATCTAAGACAAATAAAAATCAACTCATATACACAATATAATATATAACTGCAAAATACCATGTCACGATCACCACCAACTATAACATATCATGTACCCAAAAAAATCTAAGAAACACCAAAACTAAGACATACACTTCCAACTATATCATGACATGAACACACAACCAACTTATACACGACCTAATCACAACAAAACTTAAGACATGAAACATATACACAAAATAAGGCATAAACACAAATATTCTAAGATCACCAACTAAGACATAATATGAACCCACAAACAAATTTAAACCATCAGTCAGGTCAAAAATCTAAGACACAGACACCACCAACTAAGATATATACACAAAATAAGACATAGGCACAAAAACACCATAATCACATGATAACCATAAAATCTAAGATATATTAAAAAAATCTAAGAGATGCACACAAAAATAAGATAGACACCACCAACTAATATGCGACATAAACACAAAATTTTAAACATGTAACATTAAAAATCTATGACATAATAAAATATTCTATGATATATAAACAAAATAAGACATGATCACTATAACATGCACCCAAACTTATACACGTCATGATCACAAACAAATTTAAGACATGAGTCATACATAGTCACTATCTACCAAAAATAGAAAACTATCACTTGATCACATAAAAAATTGACTTACAATCACTTAAGTCATATGAAAATATAAACATAAGTCATATGATGACAAACTTTTACACAAATTTCATGAGTATTACACCAAGATCACTAGCTCATGTACACTTATAACATGAGAGCCACAATCTATAAACACTACTCATTCACCATCCTAACCACTAAATCTGCTGACACATTAAGACATACAACAACTAAAAATATTAACACAACTTTCCCACCAAAGATAAGTTATAACCTCCATAACACAAAACTGATTTACACTTTCTCAAACTGAATATTATACACATTTTTCATTTATCATCTATGTACATATCACATTTTCATCACATCTTCCTAAACCATCCTTCCTGGAATATTATAAAAACTAAGACACCTTCAACTATCACCTGAGTCATTTTCAAAACTAAAAAGACATACACCCTCCAACTAAGTCATGCTCAAAAACCACTAAAATCGCTAAAACTATGAATACTTTCTACTATTGGAACACTTCCAAACAATATTGGAACATTTCCAAATTACATTAGAACACTCCCAAATTACTTTGAGCACATCCAAACAAATATTAGAAAACTCCCAAATAACATTTGACATCTCTAACTCACCCACCAAATTACATTCTCAATCACATTTACACACATTTCATTAACTGAAATTACATCTCACTAATCAAACTACACACTCACCCCAAAACCACTAACCTACAACTAAGCCATGAGACATAAGCAAAAACTAAGACATATTCAAAATCTAAGAAATGAACACAAAATAAGACATATCACGAACACTATAATATACCCAAAATTTAAGTCATTTACACAAAATACGATAAAAGCACAAAATACCACGACACAATTCCCACCAACCAACTATAACATATCATCACACCAAAAATATAAGAACCACAAGCTACAACATATCATCACACCAAAAATGGGATCCACCAAACTATATTATATCATTACATCCAAAAAATATAAAAAACACCAAGACAGATGAACAATACAACTAAGACATGAGACATTACCAACTAACACACACCTCCAACTAATCCATAACATGTACGCCAAATCTAAGACATACACCTACAACTAAGGCGTGAGACATAACCAAAATTCTAAAACATATTCACAAAAAATACCAGGGCAGATCACCATCAACTATAACATATCATGTACCCATAAAAAAAATCTAAGAATCACCAAAACTAAGACATACACTTCCAACTATGACATGACATGTACACACACCAACTATACATGACCTAATCACAACATATACAATAAGACATAAGCACAAATATTCTAGATCCACCAACTAAGACATATATGAACCCACAAACATATTTAAACCATCAGTCAGGTCAAAATCTAAGACACAGACACCACCAAATAAGACATATACACAAAATAAGACATAGCACTTAAAACACCATAATCATAACATATTTAAGACATATGACATGATATTCATAAAATCTAAGACATAATAAAAAAAAATCTAAAGTCTACACAAAAATAAGATAGACACCACCAACTAATACGCGACATAATCACAAAATTTAAGACATGTACCATATTAAAAAAAAAATCTATGTCATAATAAAATATTCTATTATATAAACAAAATAAGACATATGCAAAAAATGCCATAACATGATCACTATAACATGCATCCCAAACTTATACGTGTCATGATCACAACAACAAATTTAAGACATGAATCATACATAGTACACTATCTAACAAAATAAAAACTAACACTTGATCACATAAAATTGACTTACAATCACTAAGGCATATGAAAACATAAACATAAGACATATGAAGACAAAATTCACACAAATTTCATGAATATTACACCAGGATCACTAAGTCATGTACCCTTATACCATGTGAACCACATTCTATAAACACTAACCACCCAACATCATATTGTCCACATTTAGTTATCATCTATGTACATATCAATTTAATCACCCAAAATCTTTTCCCTAAACCTTCCTTCCTATACTCATCCTCATATTATCACCTAGGGATTTTTTAATCCGACGACACAACATGACGTTAAGAACCAGAGTGTAGGTGGTGATAAGAGTGGTGATGATTACTCTGTCTCCTAACGTCATGATGAGTCGTCGAATTAAAAAATCCCTAGGTGATAATATGAGGATGAGTATAGGAAGGATGGTTTAGGAAAAGATTTTGGGATGATTAAATGATATGTATATAGATGATAAACTAATGTGAAGAATAATGTTAGTGTTAGTGTTATAGAATGTGGTTCACATGTATAAGTGTACATGACTTAGTGATCCTGGTGTAATATTCATGAAATTGTGTGAAATTTGTCTTCATATGTCTTATGTTTATGTTTTCATATGCCTTAAGTGATTGTAAGTCAATTTTTATGTGATCAAGTGTTAGTTTTCTATTTTTGTTAGATAGTGTACTATGTATGATTCATGTCTTAAATTTGTTGTTGTGATCATGACATGTATAAGTTTGGGATGCATGTTATAGTGATCATGTTATGGTATTTTTGTGCATATGTCTTATTTTGTTTATATAATAGAATATTTTATTATGACATAGATTTTTTTTTTTTAATATGTTACATGTCTTAAATTTTTGTGATTATGTCGCGTATTAATTGGTGGTGTCTATCTTATTTTTGTGTAGATCTCTTAGATTTTTTTTTTATTATGTCTTAGATTTTATGAATATCATGTCATATGTCTTAAATATGTTGTGATTATGGTGTTTTTGTGCCTATGTCTTATTTTGTGTATATGTCTTATTTGGTGGTGTCTGTGTCTTAGATTTTTGACCTGACTGATGGTTTAAATATGTTTGTGGGTTCATATTATGTCTTAGTTGTGGATCTTAGAATATTTGTGCTTATGTCTTATTTTTGTATATGTTTTGATTAGGTCATGTATGTTGGTTGTGTGTACATGTCATGTCATAGTTGGAAGTGTATGTCTTAGTTTTGGTGATTCTTAGATTTTTTTTTTTGGTACATGATATGTTATAGTTGATGTGATCGTGCCCTGGTATTTTTGTGTATGTTTTAGAATTTTGTATGTCTCACGCCTTAGTTGTAGGTCTGATTTGGTAATGTTATGATTAGGGAGGTGTGTTAGTTTTGGGAATGTCCATTCTTAGTTGTATGTGTTCATCTGTCTGGTTTTTTATTTTTTT